>NQII01000041.1:1023423-1145133 GCA_002778355.1 Clitarchus hookeri
TTTTCCCAAAGAGCAGCAGTGTTAGTTATGTGGACAGTTGGGGCACCTGAGAGCCTACTGCCCACATCATCAGCAGTAGAAACAGCAGTGGGAAAAGATGCAGAAAGATGAAGAACATATGACTTATAAATGCAGTCAAGCAGTTAGGCAAAGAAATTTGTGAGCTTCATGCTTATGCCCAAAAACTAAGACACTACATCGACGAGCTGATGCTGCAAGCTGTACATCTCACAAAGCAGTTGGAAAATGCACACAATGACCTGTGAGTACTATCCAGGTGCCCTGCGCACACTGTGTCACATAGCAGTGAAAGAAGCCCTTTGAAGGGAGCAAGTGATGTGATGGCCCCTCTCAGTAGTGGCTTTGAGAATAGCAGTCCCAAGGAGGATGTGCTTCGGGAGGCAAAGAACCAGCTGTATGAGCTCAAGGAGGGGAGTGAGGCAGTCGACAGGAGCTACCAGTGCTTCGGTGTATGTCGGACAAGGATCCAGCCACCACCTGCAGCATCCACCACACGTGCCAACACTTTTCAGATTGGTAGACATAGTCTAAAGGAAGATGCATGGGGAAATTCTGTAGTTGCATCATCATTTCAAACCGGTAATGATGGAATTATTAATTCTATAAGGCACAAACAACTATATTCTAATAGACCGAGAGAATCCAACATAACAGAGGGAAAGCTACAGAGAATCTCTAAGATTCTTCTGTGATTGTTCATGCACAGCAAGAGCCTTTTAGATAGTGACAGGATGAAAACCCAGTATACAGGAGAATGTCAGGCAAGGTATGTCAAGAAGAGCAACTGGTGTGGCTGTACAACCCGCAGAGTCGAAAAGGGTACTGCTCGAAGCTGCAGAAATGTTGGGAAGGCCCTTGGAGGATTCGGAATAATATCAATAATGTGATCTTTCGGATTTGTTGTCAAGGCTCTTGGGAGAAGCTAAAAGCTGCCCACATTGATCGACTGGCACTGTACGAAGGTCCGGATGTTGCAGAGTCTGTTCGGGACGAACAGACTTGAGGAGGCAGCAATGTTACACTCTCGCTGTTTTACATCACTTCCCTTGACCTGTCCCATGCAAGCGAGCAAAAGAGAATGACAGAGTAATGATGTGATAAGGCAGCAGCATTTACAAAGAACAGTGACCGCGTGCCACTGCGATAAGCATATTGAATCTCGCATGCTCCTGACCTTCGACAGATTGAATTGCTGCTTTTATCTGAAGGAATGTTCTGATTATTACTGAAGCCTATCTCAGCATGACTCGGGGTGCGGGGAAGATTCCAGATATTGGCAAATAACAATATTTAAGCGTGACGAACCTCTAAGTGGAGAGATTTTGAAAGCTGAGAGTTTGGGTGATTGTGCGACCTTAAGTGATAGAGGACAAGCTAGTAGAGCAACAAGTGGCAACGGAAGTGACCAGCAGGAGTAAAATCTGCGGACTGCGAGCATCGTTGCAGTGAAGGGTGCGACTACTGAATTAAATGCGTGAGTGTAGGAAACTTCAAATGGTGGCACAGACTGACTGAACATGTGTTAATAATGAGTGTGAATCAAGTGACCATAGTCAATATAGTGACACTGAGAAGGAATTTAATTAGATTTGAAAGAGACATTAAATATTGCACTCACTGAGAATAATAAGAGTACAGTGAAACCTCGTTGTTGCGTTCCCGTTTATGTCGATTTCCGTATCAGTAGATTTTTTCGGATGGTCCCAACAAATACCCTATTTAAAGAATGTTAAAAAAAAACNATGTCGATTTCCGTATCAGTAGATTTTTTCGGATGGTCCCAACAAATACCCTATTTAAAGAATGTTAAAAAAAAAACCCACATGCTACACCCTAAAATCATTAATTTACCTGCATCCATCAATCAGATATTCTGTCCGAAAACCAAAATATATTCGGAACTATTGTTTATCTGTGAAAAAACTATCTTAAAACTGGTACTACCAAAATTCAGTAGCGCCAAGAGCAGGTAAACAGACACTCCCTAACCTCAAATGCTAGTATACACAACTAGTTGTGAAACGTTGCAATTGTTAACAACCACGTAATTTATTTTTCATAATTCAGTCACTATTCGTTTTAAATTACGTCGAAAAACAGGTAAAACATAATAATTGCAGGAATTTCTTTGTTTCAAGTCAGCAAATAAAAATTTGCGCAAATGAAACACGTATTTTTAATGGATGTGGTACGGACCAGAACCAAACATTAATAATGGAAGGGACGGATTTGAACTTTACTCTTGTTCCACAAAGGAAACGTAATAATTTTTAGGTCAGTACGGTAAATAACCATGTAAATTACAAGCATTAAATGGGAACAGTATGGTTTCACGGATTAATTCTCTTAAGATAAAATTACGCTAGGAACTTTTTTTAAGAGTAATGCAGTGATATCAACTGTCACACAAGATGGCGAGTGTTGTCGACTTAGCAGACTGCGTTTCATTTGGCGAAATTTAAAAACATTTAGCGGGCAATGGAATTTTTAGCAGAGTAAAATGTAATTTCAAAAATTTAAGTTTTACATGTCAAACTTACAAAACTGTGTTAAATTTGCCTCCAAAGAAGAGTAAAAAATATAAAATGCAACATTATTATGATGAAACTACCTTCTTTATTACTGTATTTAAATTTTTACAATTTTTAGTATGTTTCTATTTTAAATTATTGTTTTTAATAAATTTTGTTTGATTTTTGCCACTTTTTTTACATTTAGCAGAAATTTTGCGAATTTTATGTAAACATTTGGCGGATGTTCGAAATTAAGTGCTTTTAAATATTTTATAATACATACTTATATTGAATGATTGGGATATGTTATTTCATCCAGTATATAAGATATGCCCACAGTTCATTACAGGCAATCAACTCAGTATACCCAAGGATGAAAATAATTTTTTTTTTTTTGAGGTTAGGTTTTACTATTTGAGGAGAGTGGTCCACATGTTGAGTTTTCCCGCTTGCTGAGTTTTTTTCAGTAGGTCCCATGAAAAACGAATAATAGAGGTTTCACTGTAATAGTGGTGATAGTTTAATGTTGTAAATAATAGCTGTGTGAATATATTAAAATTCAAACTTAGTTCTTTTATATTTATTATGACTTCCATCCCTAACGAACTCGGATACGCCCCTCTGGTGTCTTGTAACATTATGTTCATCATGAATCTCATTAGTCCATGCCATTTAATCTCATGTTTACTTCCGTACCCGATAACCCATTGTCTAACCCACAGCATTTGTATGAAACCCTTCTAAATAACCACAAGGATATTCATGAAACATGGACAATAACTTTTAGGAATATGAAGAAGTCCCAAAAGAAGACTTACCGTATACACCCGAATATTAGACAACCTCGAATATAAGACGACCTCCTACATTTGCCCTTTGCTAATGGGAAAAAATTTAATTTTTCCACAATTACTTATTGACCGGCCATGATGATAAAAAAATCTCAAAAGTCAAATAACTCATGATCCTTACGAGCATATGCTCCGGTAACGGAAAAATGCCTGGCTGCAGAACAATTGTTATGCATTTTTGCATACAAACCACCAAAAGTTTAAAATTTGCATCATAACTACGACTTTCAGATTTTCTTAGTTGCGACGCCAATGAAGCTTTTTTTTTTTTTTTTTCAACGTGTCACTCATAATTAACATGTGCTCATATACCAATACATTCGATACAAAACCGGAAAACGGCTTCAACAAGGATTAAACAAATACGGAAAAATTAATTAGAAGTCGTAGGTGCAGCTACTATCTCGTACTCACAACCCCAGACGTATTCACTCTGGGAATGTTAAACATCAGCGCTAAAGTTGGTCCTCAAACAACTTTGATCACTCACGTTCACAGACATGATGCCATTTTGGTGATCACATAGCTGCTCTAGATCAAAAGATGTTTAGTTTACCACCATGTTAAAATAGTATCTTTGGTAATCGCAATCAAACCAAACATAACTGCCCGTAGTGTAATGTAATGCACTGACCCAGTTATGCATATTTAATAATTGTACCNGCAATCAAACCAAACATAACTGCCCGTAGTGTAATGTAATGCACTGACCCAGTTATGCATATTTAATAATTGTACCAATATTTTAGCGATGGTTTTGTCAGGTGGTTTCGCAATAATTAGAAATATCTGCGCGCCTGGATTAAAGACCAGTAAACAGAGCCTATTGGAAGAAAAACGTGACTGAAATTAAAGTTTAACCTATTTGTTGTGATTGTGTTTTATTTCTTTTGATTATATTAACCAAACTAGTGTTTTTCGAAAGATTAGAATATTTCTCTGGAAACCATAAACTAAGTGCTATTACTATTACCTATGCGTAATTTTCAACCTCAATTTTTTTGTGATGCGAAAATAAGACGACCCCTTCATTTTTGAAAGTGAAATTTGGAACAAAACATAGTCTTATATTCGGGTGAATACAGTATGTTAAATACAATAGGAATCATGTTGATAATACTTAAAGACTGGTACTTTGTCTTGTGCAAAGCCCACCCTACCAGTAATATTTATAAGGAATGGCAAAGTTGTCATATAGATGGTCTGGTCCCTACCACATACGCTTATGACCTCTGTTACTGCCATGTTGGCATATCCTAAGTAGCCTATGTTACAACAGCTACATTTCTCACCAGAAGAGTTTTAATAATGGGCCTCTCGTGCATTTTAGGTGTAGCTGATCCTAATTTGTGATTTTTTTTGGGTCACTTACTTAAGAATTTTGTTTGACCCCTTCCATTCAGTTGACTGGGCTTGATCACCTGAGTGCTTCTGGGTCCCTTTGTATATTTTACCTAAAAAGAAAATTATAAAAAAAAAAACATAGCACTAGAATTTAAGTATAATGTTTTGCACATGCTTTAATGAAAGGTATTTACAAGTTTGCTCATATATGTATTTTGTCCTAGTTATTTCCGATTTGTTGTACTTGATTGTTTTGTTGATGCTAATAGTGAAGCAAGATGAGTATGGAGCAATGCCGGAATGCAAGGGTGAGGAGAAACAGGAGATCCCCGAGAAAATCCGCAGACAAGCAGCATCGTCATCTAGCATAACTCCTACATTTAAAAATCTGGAAGCCACCCTGCTGGGACTCAAACCCGGTTCGCCTTTGTGGGAGGTGAGAGCTCTCTGCTGCACTACCATGACTCCTGTGTGTGTGTATGNTCGCCTTTGTGGGAGGTGAGAGCTCTCTGCTGCACTACCATGACTCCTGTGTGTGTGTATGTGTGTGTGTGTGTATGTATGTGTAGGTATGTATGTATGCATGCATGTATGTATATGTGTACGTGTGTATGCATGTATGTATGTATTATGTATGTATGTATGTATGTATGTATGTATGTATGTATGTATGAAGGTATGTATGTTGCTTGAGTGTTGTAATAGTTTCTTACTATGCAAATTTAAGTAATTTGGGACTTAAGCATTAAAATTAAATTTATTGCAAAATTTTAAATTTTGACAATACTGTAATCTGGGAGTACTTGTATAAAATAGTTTTGATATCATGATTTTAATCTTTGTCTTAACTTTCCAATACTTTTTTAAGTTGTTCCAACATACACAGTTTTATTCGTCCATCTGATCCCCATAGATTACCTTTATGCATGTAAATTCCATGTCCATCGTTTATTTGGTTCAAAATTAAATCTTTGTGTGTTGAAACGACGTTCCCTTCAAACCATTCTGCTGTTTCTGACGTCCCTCAAGATATAGAGTTAGTAAGCTGTCCACGCCCTCTGCAGAGGCGTAGTACATGAAAAGCTAGGGTTCAGCAGTCATAATTTAATTGCTTTCAATCTTTTGGGGTATAGAGATCTTTGTTTTAATGTTTGGTCAAATAGTTTTTTTATAAAATAAAAATTTGTTTTAATGTTTGGTTGACACGTTTTTTTGTGCAATAAAAATTTGTTTTAATTTATTGTAAAACCAGGCTTTCCTTCGCAACCTTCACGGATTTTCAATTTAACTTTTAATTTATTACAGTATGATTAGTGCGACAAGGAAGAATGGACAAACATTTTAGTGAGTATCTAAAGCTAATAATGCTGTAATGCTACAGGAAGTGACCACAAATTTTTTATGTCTAAAATATGAAAACTAGTATGTAGTATGGTAAATCAGATCATTTTAGTTTTCTTTGTGATTTGTTTTTTTATTTCAATGTTGATCATGTGCTAAGAAATTGTAATTTACATTTCAAGATTGATTTGTAGTGTATTTCAAGCTGTGTTTGACACACTCAAAACACAGTGAGCTATCAAACATCCAGATATTGAGTTGGCCAACTATATGGTTAGCAACACACTTTGTCATTCCTTCCAAACTTAACAAGTATGGCATGAATTTCTCTAACTGGACACATGTCCTATATCCACCATAGCATAGTTTAATAATATTTGTTTACCATGCAATGTGAATGCAATTTTATGTGAATTGTTGCAATGCCAGNCACCATAGCATAGTTTAATAATATTTGTTTACCATGCAATGTGAATGCAATTTTATGTGAATTGTTGCAATGCCAGTATAGTTTTTGTAAATATTTTTTTGTGTTAATTTTTTCTTTTAAGAAGTTTGAACTGCACATGATTTGGTATCTTTGTGCCACACTGTCTTGAAGATGAAGTNGTTAATTTTTTCTTTTAAGAAGTTTGAACTGCACATGATTTGGTATCTTTGTGCCACACTGTCTTGAAGATGAAGTGTCGTAACTAATGTAAGTCTCATCCCACATGTCTGCTGGATGATGGCCTTCAATCAAAAAAGTTTAGAAGTTTTTTCCTTCTTTTGGTGATGGCACCTCAATTTATTGTTTTCTATTCTGCTTTAGCATGCACACCAATATCAATCATCTTTAGGTCATAGATCATAGATGAATAATTACAAAGGTTATTTAAGCAAGCTAAAAGAAAAATATGTAAATTTGGATTAACCTTTGAAATGTTTGGTGATCTTGTATAAATACTGGTACCACATGACGTAATATTTCNATATGTAAATTTGGATTAACCTTTGAAATGTTTGGTGATCTTGTATAAATACTGGTACCACATGACGTAATATTTCTTTCAAGTAGTATTAAAAACAAAAGAAACTATACAAAAGACATTAAAATTTTTAGTTATTATAATGATATTAATGTTAACTTCAGATCATTCCCATGTTAAATTGTTAATTTTTATAGTTGAGACATTTATTTGTTTCCACAGAGATATTTATGCCAGTTGCAGTAATTTTAAGGATGAGCCCTNATATGTAAATTTGGATTAACCTTTGAAATGTTTGGTGATCTTGTATAAATACTGGTACCACATGACGTAATATTTATTTCAAGTAGTATTAAAAACAAAAGAAACTATACAAAAGACATTAAAAATTTTAGTTATTATAATGATATTAATGTTAACTTCAGATCATTCCCATGTTAAATTGTTTATTTTTATAGTTGAGACATTTATTTGTTTCCACAGAGATATTTATGCCAGTTGCAGTAATTTTAAGGATGAGCCCTNATTTTTATAGTTGAGACATTTATTTGTTTCCACAGAGATATTTATGCCAGTTGCAGTAATTTTAAGGATGAGCCCTCCCTAAAAAAGAGCTCTGTAAATTATTTTTTAAAAATCTATTTTGAAACCAGTTAAAGATATTGGTAAAGGTATTTTTAAAGCTCATTTTATAAATATACAAAAAAAAGCATTCATATTATTTTACAAAACAATATTATTTTTAATGAGATATGAATGAGGATTGGGAATATATAAAGTTTTAATATGAGTAGTTAAACTAAATATAAAAAACCACCAGACCTGCAAACATGCTTTTAGCCTCCTCAGGCTTGCCCTGAGGTCAGTACAATAAAATCATTGCTTTAACTACATCATTTGAAAATATGGTGGATTTTGAACAACATTGTCCTCATAAAGGCAACAAGACTTGATTAGAGTAACTGAAGCACTTTTATACAAACTCACCAACTTATGATACAATGAATTGTTCTCAAACCACACCTAATTCAGCCTTTTTGGAATTATAGCCTATGAAAATCCCTGAGAATGAGTTGATGAATACAATCAATAATAATATGTAATATTAAGTCACCTGTTCTCTCTCTCTTGCAATATGATTAAGGGATCAAGGCCAGCTGGTTTGGCTATTGGTGTCACCCTATTCTGTTTAGGTATTGGCACTTGATGCTGCTGTGTAGAGCCCTGGTGGGAGACAGGTCGTGCAGTAGATGGAGCTGGTTGTATAGCCTGACTACCAGCATTTGGAATAGGAGTAGATGAACGTGGTGGGGGGACTTGTGGTGCCATAGTTGGGTGTGCCACAATGCTATGAGGAGGGTGACTTGCAGGCGTTGTGTGAGCATGTGGCTGTCCTCCCATAGATGCAGTTGTTCGTAATGGTTGTGCTGGAATGCCTGCAACACAAAAAATTTATATCTGAGCAATATATTCAGTACAGGGATATTATTTGGTTGGTATGTCAACTATATGAAAATATATATTTGTAAATGAATCAATAATAATTTTGTGCACACTTGTATGACTTTCTACTGGGATACCCTATTCACATTGAGCGTAGTTTAGTGCAATGGCCCACCTAGACATTAAGTCTACCAGCTACACTGCACTGCTGAATATTTCTGTCAGCCACAAGCCATCATGTGACTGTTTCGTCAAGGAAGGCTTGTTCCCAAGAGTTCTGAGGTCATAGTTTCCACAGAAAAGGTCCTGCGTAAAGATCTTTTGTAGCACCCAACGTGGGGCCACAGGCAAACCAGCTCGCTGGTAATCCAGTACCAGGTTGTCACGCCTGAGAATTAAAGTTGTGGCATGTTGAGCAACCTCAAACTCAACCAAAAATTTTGGAAGTCATTTAAACACCCCGAAGTGCCTAATGGTCAACCCAAAATGTTGAATCCAAGAAAAAAAGGTTAGAACCCAAGAAGTTAGACTTTCCAAAACCCAGAGACGGGTTAGTATACTCCAATGTAATCCTTGACGGTGTCAACCCACTAATTGCCATGGTGCATTACTGTACACGATTATCTGTGCCTACTGAACCAGGCAGATCCATCATCAATGTCTCGGCTGGATGGATGTCCTCAGGGAAATGCCAGGCCTAGAGTACCATTACGACACCTATTAAGCGCACCTTCTGCTCAGTGAGACTAACCCACTTGTCCTGAAGGGAGGGGGGGTGGAGAACATGGTGCATCATGTGCCACCAAGTGTACAACAACCTGTGCTTAGACTGGCCTGACCAAGAAGTCACCTTACCCAGCCTCCACTTCCAGTGCAACGTGTGTTGGTGGCAGGACAAATACTGGCCCAGTAATCTCGTACGTGAAACACCATACGTGGTTCAACACCCAGAAAAAAAAAATACTGTCCGAATTTGTTAGATGACCACAAGAGGACACTGCAGTGTTAATGCAAGAAAATGAATGTGAGTTCACTACGAACTACATTACAANGTTAGATGACCACAAGAGGACACTGCAGTGTTAATGCAAGAAAATGAATGTGAGTTCACTACGAACTACATTACAACCAGTCAATGTTTGAAGCATACCCATCACCATCTAAAAGGAAAAGCTCTGGAGTGGTGGAACAGTTACGGAGAGTTTCTCACAAAGTGGGAACAATTTCATAGCCAGTTCAAAAGCCAGGTAAGCTTACGCTTCACCTCCAGGTACCAAAGCCAATAGAAGTCCTAGTAGAGCGATCAAGGGTATTTTAGCATGATGTTCAGGACCAGGAGAAATTAACCAGACAAGCAGAGTAAGGAGAGTATAATAGTAACCCCACACTTTGCAACCAAATGTAGGTTCTGCACTGGTCGGCACTTAAACTGTGATTGTCCCAATTGAACCAGAGGGCCACTGAATGTGGTATGGAAGAAACCTGATGGATGAATCACTAATTCATCTAAACAACTACTTAATCAGGATTGCTGTGTGCCACATGGACAGGATGTCACCCCTCCCCTTCCCCAATTCAAATGCAAATCAGACAGCTCAGGGAAACGTTTTTTNTGCCACATGGACAGGATGTCACCCCTCCCCTTCCCCAATTCAAATGCAAATCAGACAGCTCAGGGAAACGTTTTTGCTGGGGGTCAGGTCAAGGCTGCCTCCCCTGGCCAACAATCCCTAGAAAAAGCCCTTGCTACCCTTCAAGAGAAGCATTGCATTGTGAATGCTCCTGACATGGAAGTGTTATTGTCCAATACTAGCTTTGCTAGATACTGCAGCCAAAGGTAATATTAATAGGACGGATTTGTTATCTGATCANAATACTAGCTTTGCTAGATACTGCAGCCAAAGGTAATATTAATAGGACGGATTTGTTATCTGATCAACAGTTAATTAAAGTAAATCTAGAAGCCAGGGAAATCTGGACACCAAAACTTGATGCCTGACTTCAAGTCGATGGGCAGATAAGCCAGAACCTGTATACCCAGCATGAACCATTAGATACAGATTTTATTGTTATCCCTTATATTACAAAAAACATCATATTGGACAGTATTGGCNCCAGCATGAACCATTAGATACAGATTTTATTGTTATCCCTTATATTACAAAAAACATCATATTGGACAGTATTGGCTCTCAGACTAGCAGTGTATCATGGACTGCGGCCAGGACTGAATACATGTAGGCAAACATAAGCAAGCTACCATTAATTGGAACTATTCCCAGACCACCTGTTCCACCCAGCCACAACAACCAGCTACAACAACCAGCTACAAAAGCCAACTTTTCAACAGCTCCTGGAGATATTGAACTACCATCACCCAGTATTCTGTCAAGCTGGACCCCTATGGCAAACCACCATCTCCAATGTTATATGGCTAGAACATGTGCATCATATTTGCTGTCAACCAGAGAAACCTTCACCTGCACGACTAATTATCATGGACTAAGTGTGAGACATGAACACCCAAGGTATCGCGGAACCTTCAGAGTCAATGTACAGTGCCCAAGCTACGTAGATCCCTAAGAAAGGAAGACTTCAGTTCTGTGCGAACTACCAGGCCTTAAAAAACGCCACACAACCGATAGCATCTCCTACTCTTGACATAGCTCACACCCTACGAGATATTGGTGAAGCCAAAATTTTGTCTAACCTGGATATGCGCAATGTCTATTGACAGATACAAGAACACCCGAGCCTTCACAACATCTGAAGGGGAAAGCCCTTGGTTCAAGGTAATGACTTTTGGACTAAAGAATGCAAGCTACGTTTCCACGGCTTATATCCACAGTTGTACTAACCAGTTACATTGGACAGTTCTGTTTCGCATAACTAAATGATTTTACATACTCCAATACTTATGAAGAACACAACGAGCATATTAAACATGTCCTAGAGAGATTTGCATTCCATGGCTTAACGNATACTCCAATACTTATGAAGAACACAACGAGCATATTAAACATGTCCTAGAGAGATTTGCATTCCATGGCTTAACGTGCAGGCTAGACAAATTCCACTTTACTAAAAACCAAATTGATTACTTAGGCTACATAATTACACCCGAGAGGAATCACCCCTAAGCAGAGAAAGTAATGGCAATCAATGAAGTAGAAGCCCTGACGAAATGCAAGCAGTTAAAACGGTTCTTAGAAATCTGTAATTGGTTGCACAACATTATTCCCAATGTATCCCAACTCAGGGAGCCGATGAACACGACTTCTAACCAAAACCACTAGATAGAGTTGGGGGGNTTATTCCCAATGTATCCCAACTCAGGGAGCCGATGAACACGACTTCTAACCAAAACCACTAGATAGAGTTGGGGGGGAGAGGAACAGGAAACTGCATTTCAAGCTCTCAAAATGGAATGCAACTATCTATCCATGCTCTACAGACCGCAAGCAGATCAACCTCTTATTCTCCAGACAGATGCATGCCAGACAGATACTGGCGCAGTGTTGCACCAGGAAGGGCCCAAAACCAAAGGCAAGTGGTTGTGTATGCCAGTAATATACTCAGTCCAACTGAATAGTGTTACCATATAAATGAGCAAGAGTGCCTCGGGTTATATGGGCATTGAAGAAGTTCCAGTATTATCTGGAAGACAAGCCCTTCCTGTCGCACACAATCAAGCCTTGACATGGCATAACAATGCAAGGGCCACCATTTTAAATTCAGACACTGGGGGATGTGACAACCGAATTCAGCTTCGAAATGAAACACTGCTCGGGCAAGACCAACGAACTACCCAACATGTTGTCATGCAAACCATACCACGAGCAAGGGACATTTAACATCCACAATTTGAGTAGTCTCCTACCTGAAATGACCCAAACTCACACCTTCGAAAGTGTATGACTCCAGCAAATAAACATCCAGCTTAACCAAGACCTGCTCAAGCAAGAACAACAGTAGGACCCAAGTATCCAACGAACGACTGAGAGGCATCCCGATAGGTACTCACTATGAAATGGCATCATTTGGACATAACCAGATACATGCAACAATCATTGAAAACTGTGGGTACAACTGTATCTCCGAGAGGAGCTCTGCAGGTACTTTCATGACCACACACACGCAGGTCAGCTTGGAACCAAAGAAAACCTCAGAGCTATAAAAGAATGATACATGTTAGAGGTAGGGGTAAGGAAGTCTGTCACCATGTAGCCCAATGCCAGATGTGCAACCAGAATAAATTGTATTTTGTCCCCAAGACCGCAGGTATACCCCAAAGAACCCAAATACTGTGGACCCAGATAGCCGCTGATCTAATGGCACCCTAGCCGAGAAGTAGCCAAGGGAAACAATACTTGCTGCTGATTACAGACCGCTTCTCAAGATCGATAAAGGCATTCCAATCAGCTAATCAAGAAGTTCCAGGTATTATAAAGAAGTTTGAAGATGAGATCTTTCCCCGATGGGGATACCCAAAATGTATACTGATGGACAATGGGACTCAATTCACAAAGCTGCAATGGAGCTGGACGAATCTCCCCTGCAACCCTTAAACTAACCCTACGGAGCAGACGAACCAAGAGATTAAGAAGAACCTTCACCTCCACATAGGAAGGAAAATCAAAGGAAGCATATATAATCTGAGATTCTTTACACCCTACGCCGAAGATGGAATGACGCTATAGGTCTGACCCTGAGCCAGATTCTCCTCAGAAAAACTTTGCCAAGACCTGCAGAGTGGCAGTGGGACAAGGAGTACTGTAAAAAAGATCCTGCCATAGAGACAATTCAGACGAATGCCTTAGAATGCACCCAAGCCACGCAAGCCTGCCAGAAGCATTACATTAAAAATCNATAGAGACAATTCAGACGAATGCCTTAGAATGCACCCAAGCCACGCAAGCCTGCCAGAAGCATTACATTAAAAATTGATACCCCGAAGAAAGTGTGAAGACTAAACACCTTAAGGTCGGTGGTTTCGTGCTACTACGAAGTCATCTGTTGAGCAGAACTAAGGGCCAGTTCCATGCCACATTCGCTCCTCAATAGGAAGGCCCCTATCATATCCTTCAACACCATGGAAATGTTTACTGGGTGTCGCATGAGGAAGATGGACACGTCCAGAAAGTAGTACGAAACAAGATGAGACCAATCCCCCAGCCTCCACAATACAGAGGGTAAAGTCAGTAAAATGCCCCAAAGCCCTCATTCGACCTGGAAGAAGAGAATAACCCAACAGAATATGAATGCCTACCCCAGTAAAAACTGCAAGGAATGCAGTGGCACCCTCTGCCTACAGCCTTGCCTGTCAGCCCATCTTACATAATTGGACACCTGAGCCACTTGCACCATGCCAGACCCCACAGAGAGAATGGACACCCACAAACACAGTTCAAATATCAGGCAAGGCCATCAGAGTCAGTCGCAAAAATTTGAGTTCCAAGCACCAAGTAAAACCCAAAGACTGCACCAAACCCCAGATTAACCCTGGAGACTACACAGCACCCCAGAGCAGCTGCGCTCAGCGACCACTCACATACGGGAACTGAAAGTACCAAGACCCCAACTGGAGCCTCCAACTGCCCACCAACTCCTTCACCTTGAAAACAGCTCCCCAACGTAGGCAATGCCAGTAGTTAATGCTTGCCTTTCACCAGTGAGACAGCATACTCCCATCACTGGCACTAAATCATTATCAAGGCCACAAGTTAACAGACGAGCACACCCTAAGTCTCAACCAGTCTGTAACACAGTCTGGTTAAGGTACGCGAGTCAAACCCAGGAGAAATTGACATTCAGCCATCTCCTCAGTTCAGTGGAGATATGTACACTCCAAAGCAGACCTGTCACCCTGACTCCTTCAGGCGACGGAACTAGTTCAATTCACCCACATACATTGTAATTTGCGGAAGAACAGTTATTTAGCCAGGGTTCCAAGAGAGTTCCCTCCATTATATTATTCCCAAACCCCTGATGCACCAGCTACAGCCAGAGTTCCTTCCCCCCATCCACTGCAGGTGTTTTCAGATACAGACCAAGCCCAAGATGAGGACAACTAACTACCACCCAGAATGAAGATGAGGTCCCAGACCCAAAAAGTAAGAGCCCGGGATGTCAGCAAGTTTTGTGAGAAAGCCAGCTTCGCAGATACCCTGTCTGAGAAACCAGCCCCCACTAAGAGACCAGCCCAACAACAGCCATGGAGAACCTGTCGATCCTTCATCCAGAGGCAACCAAGTGACCTAGCAAGACACCTGGTGGAGACCAACTTGCCATTTCCAGTGGTCAATGCCCTGATCCTGGGCCTTCCCAGAGTCTAAACCAAGCGAGGATTAGTCCAATACAATCACTCAGTGTTGATCACAAACAACTCAGGGATGCCTTAACTGTACCCAAATAAGTACCCAACCCAAGAAGTTGAGTAAGAAGAGACTATCTTATTAAACATTGACTGCTGAGAACTTTCCCAAATATATATTTTGTATTTCATTCAAGCACCATGAAAAACTTTTTGTAGCTTCAAGTAAACACTCCATGTATAAAGTAGCTTCACAAATAGTTTATGATTTTGGGTAAACATCCTAACATCCTATATATTGATAACATAAAGTGTAATGTCTTTGGTCATGTGAATGGAAAGTTTGGTTCACGCTATTCAGGATTTTTGTTTGGTTAAGGATAGTGTAGGACAACATGCATAGCTAGATAAGAGATGATGGTTTTGTACATTAAGTGTACTGTTTCAGGGTAGGGTGTGTTTATGTAAATCATAGGCAAGTGTACACCTATACTCACACACAAATACACCCTAGGCAGAGGCCTGAGCCGCGCCAACCAAGTTCATGTTTCTAAGAGTGGTGGTCTAATGTACAATCGCACACACCCTCATGAGTGGGTTTTTGCTTTACCTCGTAAAAGTAAAAGCGTATTAGGAAATTGAGTAATAAATTTTATCACAAGGACCCCAAGTAAAAGTTGTTCGTCATCCAGCCTTCAGATATTGTTTAAGCAATCTTATACATTTGTGAAGAATAACCTGCCAAAGTTAGTCAATGTAGTTAAACAACTTGTACACTCCTACCAAGTGATCATGCTCCCCTGTTCTGACTGAACTCAAAGACGTTTCTCAAACCAACGAAAAGCAAACACTGCTGAGACGGTAACAGACAGCCCAAAAAAAAATACATGGCCAGGCAACACTTCAGAGATGTGAACAAGCAAAAAACCAACCCACAAGGACAATTGAGGAAATTTTCCTACCTTAAAGAAACAGAAACCACGTCTGAAATGTAACAAGCAACATGGTGCCTAAGGACGCACCAGATGCAAACCACGCAGTGGACATCCCTCTGTCACCAACCATAGGCTGCTGGCCCACGCGCATCTGGTCTGTGCCACTGCCACATAATGGGGGAGAACAGAGAGCAACCCTTGATGTCAGAAGGGAATTGTCATGGGGATTTGTAGGCCTGTGCACCCTGGACCTCCACAGAGTTCTTCATGATTAATACGTGGCACTAGTCAGACCAACTCATCCAGAGAAGCGCTCTGACCCTGATCCTGTAGCCAAGAGACTCTAGACTTGAATACCCACATAAAGCACCATCTTACATATTTATGTATGTGTGTTGTGTGTACTTATATACTGAAGAGCCACAAAAACTGGTACACCTGCCTAATACCGTGTACGGCCCCCGCGCGTACGCAGAAGTGCGGCAAGACGATATGGCATGGACTCGACTAATGTCTGAAGGTATGCAGGAGGTAACTCGCACAATGAATCCTGCAGGGCAGTCCCTGGCAGAAAAACTGGAATAACTGAAGGTGCATCATTATATTTCAAAAGTCCAGAGTCAGTTTTTGAAAGAATTTAAGGCTCTCACTGGGTAAACCAATAAGCAACAAAACATCCATTTGTGTATTATTATATAAAGGAAAATGAAGTAAACAGCCACAGTGACAGCATTCTTAATGATTACGTGAAAAACAAAACAGTTGCTGTCCATGCTTTTCAGACACATATTAAAGATGATGTTCCACAACTACAAAAATTATATTTCCTTTGGTGCAGCTAGCCAGTACAAAAACAAGAACAACTTCATCAACATTTGTCACCATAAAAAGGATTTTGGGCTTGATGCAGGGTGGAAGCTTTCTNGAGGGAGAGAGAGAGAGAGAGAGTGAATGTGTGAGTGTGTGTGTGAAGAGATTTGGGCATATCTTAACATTGAAATGTTGAGACAGATGAGGGTGAAATGAGGTGAGTATGGTGCAGCACCGGAATGCCAGGGTGAGGGAAACTTGAGATCCCCCGAGAAAACCCGCCGGCCAGCGGCATCGCTCAGCACCATTCCCACATGTGAAGTTACGGGGGCGACTCCGTTTGATAGTTGTGAACCAATTGATATGTCTCAGTTAGGGAAAATGTTACCAGATGCTGTTACACATCAAAATCACCTACTGGACGATCTCACAGTATTTCTCAAAAACTGTGTGATGAGATATCCCAACTTTTGAATAAGCTGTAAAATTTAAAGATCTCTACAAGTAATGGACACTGTTATAGGTTTTATAGGTTTAAAGTTGTATTAGCTATACAGGTATGTTACATGATCTTGTACATTTTTGTTAAGATTGTACTGTGCATAACTCTGCTTCCAGAAGAATACCACACTCAAAATTTTTGCTGGAGTTTACTACCAAATACNAGATTGTACTGTGCATAACTCTGCTTCCAGAAGAATACCACACTCAAAATTTTTGCTGGAGTTTACTACCAAATACAACTACATTGTGTAAAATTTTAGTTACTCACCCACCAAAAATTTTAACCCCTAAATTTTGCAAAAAAAATTGAAAATTGCATGTTTGTGAAACTATATAAAAAAATAGAGACAAGCATAGGGATTTAATTAAGTTTTTTTACATAAACTACTCTNGCATGTTTGTGAAACTATATAAAAAAATAGAGACAAGCATAGGGATTTAATTAAGTTTTTTTACATAAACTACTCTAACACAGGTACTTGCAAAAAAAATGGAGGCCTGTTACTTTAATCCTTAACAAATTTATAAACTAAAATTTTGTATAACAGTAAGTGTCAAGTTTGGAATGAAATTTTAGACATAAGGAGATATGATAGACAAAATATGTTTGCATAAAAATTGTAGTGTAAAATCTAGTTATAATAACAAATTTTGTTTCACAGCCCTGTGACTAACTGAAATATAAATTTTACTACCAATGCCAAAAATTGTGCACTGCATGAAGCAAAAATGGATACCATTCTTAAATGAGTAAACGTAGAGTAATAAGAATTTTTTTTTAAATACCAACATTTACGCGTTATCTATACATATTACAAAACTCAACGTCTCTCTGTCTGTCTGCCTGTCTGTANTTTAAATACCAACATTTACGCGTTATCTATACATATTACAAAACTCAACGTCTCTCTGTCTGTCTGCCTGTCTGTCTGTATGTTAGTGCGCTTATCACTCGAGAACCACATATTCGATTTACGTGTTTTTATTTTAATTCATAGCTATGTTCTCTGGCCAGGTTTTAATATATATTTTGTTACGTAAAGCANGATTTACGTGTTTTTATTTTAATTCATAGCTATGTTCTCTGGCCAGGTTTTAATATATATTTTGTTACGTAAAGCAACATAAGGAATAGCAGCGATGATAATAGTGAATCAAATCCGAAAAAAGTTTGCCGCTAGCGCACTCTTTTGCAATACGCTGTCTAAACCTTTACAGATGGAACAATATCATGTAGTAAAGAATTGTGTAGAATAAAAAGACCTAAAAAAAACTCTGCGGTAGCATATATCTATCTATAACAGAGAAATACTAATAAGCGTTTTTACCATTTAATTTCTTAGACGTCCAAAGAACCACAACCAACCCTCTGACATGGTTCCAAGAGCATGCTATCTTAACATCAAAAAATGAAATTGTCGAAAACATCAATAAAACGATCCTGAACATGATTGAATCACCCTTCCGAGTGTACACGTCTGTGAACACTGTTGTTGAAGAGGAAGACGCAGTCCACTATCCGACTGAATTCTTGAATTCCCTTAATCAATCAGGTTTGCTTATTCACGCTCTTTCAGTAAAAATTGCCGGACCAATCATGTTATTACGGAACATAAGCCCTCCAAAATTGTGCATTGGCACTCACCTACAAGTAAACAGTTTAAGGGATTATGTTATTGAGGCAACTATTATGAGTTGCACTAGTAGTGGCGAAAAAATTTTAATACCCAGAATACCCATGATTCCAACGGATTTACCTTTCCAGTTTAAGCATCTCCAATGTCCGATCAGGGTTTGTTTTGCTATGACTATAAATAAGTCACAAGGCCAAACCTTGAAAGTTGCTGGAGTTGACCTCCAACAGCCATGCTTTTCACATGGACAATTATATAACGCATGTTCACATGTCAGTTGCAGTAGCAATTTGTATGTACTTGCGCCCAATAAAAAAACAAGAAATGTTGATTACAAAGAGGCCCTGTGATGAAATATATGTCTTTAGATTAGAAAAAGAAAAAAATCAACAAATTACTTCATGCAAAATGTTAAAATGTAAAAAATAAAAGCGTGTTTAAATTTTGTCTAGTAATTATTTATCTCATAATTGATACTAAGTAAAATTCAACTTTATTAAAAAAAAATCTAATCAATAATTCTGTAGTCCATGCGAGCGAAGCCGCGGGCAAAACTAGTAACATATAAAAGTTAAATTTTTTTTAAAAATGGTCAAACAACAAATATTTTTTTCTGGGCAAACTTGAGATGGATTGACCCAAGCAACCCAGGTCACCCTANAAAAATGGTCAAACAACAAATATTTTTTTCTGGGCAAACTTGAGATGGATTGACCCAAGCAACCCAGGTCACCCTAAACAAATTGATGCAGGTAAGAACCTTGGTCAAGATATTTCCCAAGGAGTGGGTCAACTGCACTGCCCAGTACACCGGACATTAAATTGTTGTCCAATCCCACTCCACATTACTATTGACATCTCCCCCAGTCGTATTCTTACCCGACCAAGGCAAACTTGAGAACACTATCCACATTAAATGTAGTACAGGGCAATTACCCACCCAGCCTTTGGATGATGCTGGGATGACTTCTTCCTATTCAAATCCCCTGCAGAATGATAAAAAAAAAAAAAAAGAAACTGGATTCATAAATCTTTAAAATTCACATCAGTATTAAACCTAAACATATCGTGGGAAGGAAATACAAGGGAATGTTGCCCCCTAACTGAGTGCAGATACCACTCGTGCTAGCGTACTTGTCCAAATACATGCAAAGTTGGCTGGAAATCCACTCCCACAAACTTTCAAGCTCAGCCAAAGCTCTGGTGGAATGGGGATGAATGGCCATGCCAAGATCCATTGCAACACCTATATACTAAATTGCACAGCAGAGAAAAACCAGTTGTTCATCAGTGATCATCACCTCCAGAAATCTCACTANACACCTATATACTAAATTGCACAGCAGAGAAAAACCAGTTGTTCATCAGTGATCATCACCTCCAGAAATCTCACTACCAATTGAGGAGTCTGGAAAGAAGTGCCTAAGACTTGGGACCATAGCAAAGCTTAGCCAACCCGCACTCCTTCAAAGTCCTCGGATGCCATGCTCACTATGCCACCCCAGTAAATCACCACATTGGTATCGTTGCATTAGCAACAGAAGCAGGGTTGATACATGTTTTTGCACCAATACAATCTTGTGCACATGTTTGTCACAATTCTAGCCCTTGTTGCAATAAATTATGTTNACACCTATATACTAAATTGCACAGCAGAGAAAAACCAGTTGTTCATCAGTGATCATCACCTCCAGAAATCTCACTTCCAATTGAGGAGTCTGGAAAGAAGTGCCTAAGACTTGGGACCATAGCAAAGCTTAGCCAACCCGCACTCCTTCAAAGTCCTCGGATGCCATGCTCACTATGCCACCCCAGTAAATCACCACATTGGTATCGTTGCATTAGCAACAGAAGCAGGGTTCATACATGTTTTTGCACCAATACAATCTTGTGCACATGTTTGTCACAATTCTAGCCCTTGTTGCAATAAATTATGTTNATACATGTTTTTGCACCAATACAATCTTGTGCACATGTTTGTCACAATTCTAGCCCTTGTTGCAATAAATTATGTTACATCAGACTGTTCAGTATGTTATTCCATGCAGTTAGTTTATTTGCAGTCAACCATTTTCTTTGTCAGTTAATTTACCACCGTTCTTCTACTCAGCCACTAAAATACTTTACTGCTACCACAACCATTTAAACCAGAAGGTGCCCGACTGTAACGGGCCTAAGATGGAACCAGTTTAGGGCCATGAAACTGCAAGAGGTGGGAGTGATTGCCCTCCAACCTACTGCATTGTCTACCCTATACCTTATTCCTGTCAAGGGGAAGAACAGGTCAAGGTGGGTAAATCAAACCAGTGGCCTCAGCGCTCTCACAAAATAAACATGACCAAAGCATTGATCAGAGACAAGGAAAGGGAGGGACTGAGACCATCAGGCATGCCTGTGGGCAAATGCCGAACCAGCCTGCCCCTCACATCTCCTTTCCTCCCCTCCAGTCACGAAATATAGTGTGCCCAAGTCTGATGGAACGGGCATTTACACAATAAGATGTGCCCACTCCTTGCAAAAATACTGCTATATCTGTCTGGGATGGCTCAATCAATATCGACCCTCAGAGGGATTAGGATACCATTGACCAGGGTGTCCTGCCCAACAGACTAGGTGTGACTTCCTAACGTGTTAAGCATAGGGATATCACAGGGTAAGTCCTGAACCTTCCCCCACATGTGCTTGGGATTGCCCGTTATACTGTTACCTATGAACAGAATGTCCTTCCAGTGCCCCGCATGCCTACAGAGTAACAAAGGCAGAAAAACCCTGAACCCAGGACACCAGATGAATATGNGTCCTTCCAGTGCCCCGCATGCCTACAGAGTAACAAAGGCAGAAAAACCCTGAACCCAGGACACCAGATGAATATGCAATCTGCAGCGGTTGTTATTCTTTTTTTTTCTCATGGCCAGCCAGAGACCACACACTCAATATTTTTCTTTTCACCCTGCCCCTATGCCCCTTCTGGGTAATGCAGGGGTATAAGTATTAGCTTACCATTGTGTTATATATGTTACTGGCTNGTCCTTCCAGTGCCCCGCATGCCTACAGAGTAACAAAGGCAGAAAAACCCTGAACCCAGGACACCAGATGAATATACAATCTGCAGCGGTTGTTATTCTTTTTTTTTTTCTCATGGCCAGCCAGAGACCACACACTCAATATTTTTCTTTTCACCCTGCCTGCCCCTATGCCCCTTCTGGGTAATGCAGGGGTATAAGTATTAGCTTACCATTGTGTTATATATGTTACTGGCTNCCTGCCCCTATGCCCCTTCTGGGTAATGCAGGGGTATAAGTATTAGCTTACCATTGTGTTATATATGTTACTGGCTTACCTTCCTTTGGCTCTCTTAGGTCACATAACTTTACTTTTTGTTCTTATTACCTCGCATACCATTACTCATTGACTGATTATTATTGTATGTACACTGAAGAGCCAAAAAAACTAATACACCTGCCTAATATCGTGTGGGGCACCCCTGAGCACACAGAAGTGCCGCAAGACGACGTGGCATGGACTCGACTAATGTCTGAAGGTATGCAGGAGGCATTTCACACCATGAATCCTGCAGGGCAGTCCACAAATCCAATCTGCGTCAATTTGAGAAAGGGTTGCACATCTGTCACGTTTAATGATTCTCGTCAGTCGTAGTTTGTCCTGTTCTTTCACGATCTTTTTCCGGCTGCAGCAATGTCAAAAATGTGATGTTTTACCGGATTCCAGATATTCACGGTACACTCTTGAAATGGTCGTACGCGAAAATCCAAATTTTATTGCTACCTCGGAGATGCTATGTCCCATCTCTCAAGCGCCGACTATAACACCACGTTCAAACTCACTTAAATCTTGATAACCTGCCATTGTAGCAGCAGTAATCGATCTAGCTGCCGACTGCATCGCGTTACTCTGATTGGTTCCATACCTCTGCTATTTGCATACGCACGCCTATACCAGTTTTTTGGCTCTTCAGTATATATGGTTATACAGTAGACTCCCTATCTACAGTTTTTCAGGGGACTGTCAAAAATTTTCCATGCGGGATTTTAGTAGGTGAGGGTTCTGACATGTACATCAATAAAATACCATTTCTGACCTTATTAAACTTCATTTTGAGTATAATGAGAGCTGTACATTATCTGTGATGAATAAAGTTTAACTAATAAACACAATAAAATTAGGAAATTAAAAAGAAAGTATTACTGTAGTAGTATTACTGTAAATAATATATTTCAAAAAATATAATCTCAACTCATTTAAATAAAGAATATAACATCTCAGAATACTGTATATGATTGATTGTTATCAGACACCAAATGCAAGCCAACCTAAAACTTTCAAACCCTCTGAAAATGAAAATAATATGACACCGAATGTAAAGCAAATTTTGAATTTCCCGCGAGCACTCGATCAGCTGAAAGCGCATGGAGAGATTATTCATTGGGCATGTGTTCACGGCGGGCGTGACGGCGAAGGGGAAGCGGCAGAAGGAGTGAAAGAATGTACCCCTCCCCTCAGCCTCATGTTGGTGACACCTTGCGCACATGGCAAATGTATGTCTTTTAAAGTAATTAATTATATTTCACTGCAAAATACTGTAATTTTGACACAGAAATGATTAAATAAGGTGAGTAAAATTGAATTCTTCATGGTCTTTATTAATTAATAATTCAAAAGCATGTCTTCTGATTTTCCCTATCACGAGTTGCCCATTATTGGATGACAAAAGGTGTCAAATAGGCCCTTACATGATATCAGTTTATTCAAAAGATGTGTGATGTCTATTGAAATAAATTAAGATAAATCCTCCAATTTCCCCACAAGAAATTACTGAAAATTAACTTTCTGCTTGGTAATACAAGTCGCTCGATGTTCAAACTGTTTTTGGTGACAATGGGAGATCAAGTATATGCTTCTAGGCATATTATTGTATTAGTGAAGATGCTGTCCATTGAGTTAAATTAATATTTTGTTTTAAAATCATGTTGATTTTGTGCCAGATACAATTAAANGCCCATTATTGGATGACAAAAGGTGTCAAATAGGCCCTTACATGATATCAGTTTATTCAAAAGATGTGTGATGTCCATTGAAATAAATTAAGATAAATCCTCCAATTTCCCCACAAGAAATTACTGAAAATTAACTTTCTGCTTGGTAATACAAGTCGCTCGATGTTCAAACTGTTTTTGGTGACAATGGGAGATCAAGTATATGCTTCTAGGCATATTATTGTATTCGTGAAGATGCTGTCCATTGAGTTAAATTAATATTTTGTTTTAAAATCATGTTGATTTTGTGCCAGATACAATTAAACACCAACTTTACAGGAAAAAACTACCTTTAATCACAAAAGAAAAAATCTGCACAAGTATTAATTCTTTGTTAAAATGTATTACATAACATTTTCAGGCAAAACCATTTGATTTGAAATACTAGTGATGATAGGTGAAACTATTTTGAGGAAAGGAAAATTTTGATAAAATTTCTACGATCCCCAGGCCCACTTTACTTGCACTGCGGCCAGGTGTGTAAGGGGTAGCGCCAGCGACCGAGAGAGAGGACACACTTTTTCTTTCTCCCCCTCTTAACGGCATGTAAGGGGAGGAAGGAATGTGCGTGGCTGAGACAGAAAGTGGGGTGAGAAAGAGGATGCTAGGTCGCCATGCTGGTTGCTAGGTAACACTTCCCTCTCGTCAGGTGTGTAAGGGGAGGTAGCAAGCCAGACTTGCACCACGTCGCAGACATGTTGGGAAGACTACGTGCCACAGAGCAGTGATAACTGGCGGCATGCGTGACTTATTTCACATCCAGTTACTAGACGTTTGCATAAATAACCAGCTTATAAACTATAGTTGTGGGATATCTTAGGTGACGGGACTGAAATATACTTTCGATTTGACGCGAAGTCCGATAAACAATAGAAGCAGGTAACTTTAACATTATTTATATAGGAGTTTTGCCAGGACCACTGAAAATTAACTGTGGATATGGTTTATTGNGCCACAGAGCAGTGATAATTGGCGGCATGCGTGACTTATTTCACATCCAGTTACTAGACGTTTGCATAAATAACCAGCTTATAAACAATAGTTGTGGGATATCTTAGGTGACGGGACTGAAATATACTTTCGATTTGACGCGAAGTCCGATAAACAATAGAAGCAGGTAACTTTAACATTATTTATATAGGAGTTTTGCCAGGACCACTGAAAATTAACTGTGGATATGGTTTATTGATACACGCGTGTTCGGTATAATGAGAGTCCACTGTAAACAATATTTTATTTTACTGCCAAGCTGCTCAGAGGGTGAATGTGGCATGGTCGATCCTGCCATCCATCCTGACTCTCCCTGCAACTTGGGGATTATTCTCTATTTTCAAATTTTTATATTTCTACTCTACTTTTCTAAGCCATTGTATAATTTCTACTCTACTTTTCTAAGCCATTGTTTAATTTCTACTTTACTTTTCTAGGCCATTGTAAAGTGACTCCACAATACATTAAATATATCCATCCCTTCATAAGGCAGCAGCCAAGAGGAGAGGCCTATGAACTCCTTTTTGATCCCCCTACCACTGCATAAACCTACCTTCAGTCTGGATTCTAGACATTTAATTCTCATGTCCTATGTTCCATTGCCCAGTCTGTATATTTCCAGTCTCTATTAACCTGGTTCCTTTCTTAGGTCATTGTTCCTCCGTTGTTCATATTCCTTGAACTTTGAAAGGTTTGCATCATGTCTTCTGACTTCTTCAGAGTGAGGGCAAAGCCCCACAAACTCGTCAGTTGCCTTCTGACAAATGCTTTGAAAGTTCTACCTATTTGCATTGGGATTACCCAGTCTGTGTAGTGGGTCTGCTCCCTCTACAAAATTTATATAGTTGAGCAGGTCTGCTCTTAGCATCAAAGTTTTTAGGGCAGATTTGTTTGTCATTATAAGGGTGTGTTATCATTTTCAAGGAGGAGTATCTTTCGTTTCTTGTAGATATTTTTGTATCAACAGATCAAACTCTTTTAACCTTAGAGAGAGTTTCCTTGCATATTCCTCCATTATTTTTGCCTTCCCCTTGTTGGACAATATATCATGTAAGTCACAACCATTTTCTGCTATATTAAGTATTCTACAGTATTCAATTCTTAAGTCCTAAATCTTAGAACAATCTTGTAGTACAGGTAACATTGTGTCTTCAGTTAGAGGGGAGACTACCAAACTAGATCTGTATAGATTTGCTGTGAAATTTCCATGTCCTGTTAACATCTGTGACAGATGATAATCAGTTGTGATCCAGTTATGACAGACTCTATCCCTTATGTCAGGGAATATTCTGTAAGTTGTTTTCCCTTTTGAGACATCCCATCTCTCCTGACTTCATTCTTTCTCGCTGCTGATGCAGATCTTACGTCAGTTTCATTCATTAAACGTCTTTGTTCTATTACTGCAGATCCGTATAATGCAATTCCCAGGAAAACACTCTTGTACAACGTTATAATTATGGTTTTAAATTCAAGTCCCCATTATGATGTGGACACTGCTCGCCGCATCTTAGTGTAAAAGCTTATAGCTTTATTTATGAGGTACCTGATGTGATCCTGGAAGCGTAGATTGCTATCCAATACTACTCCAAGACATATAACTGTGCTCTTTATCTTCACTGGTCTTCCCTTGAATTTTATTATTGGTGATCTTTGGAGTCTTCTCTTTACTAGCAATGCATTGGTTTTCTCAACAGAGAATTCCAAATTGACTATATTTCCCCATCTCTCCATCTGCTGTAATGTTTCTTTTATTTTACGTACCTATTCAGCTCGGCTCCATGCTGGAATTATTACAACAGCATCATTGGCATAAGCAAATATCTCACTTTCTTCCGTCAGCTGCAAATGCAGGAGTGAATCAAAAAAGACATTCCACAAGACAGGTACTTTGACTGATCCCTGGGGACATCCCTTAGACATTGTCTTCCAAACACATATGTATTCACTTTGTATTGACTTATTCTGTTTGCAAAGTAAATCATTAATATTGCATAAATATTAGCTGGGCACTGCATCTCTCTAAACTGCCAAAGCACTCCTAGCCACCACCATGCATTATCAAAGGCTCCACTTATGTCAAGGAAAACTCCCAACACAAAAGACTGTTGACAGGATTTTATCTCCCAAACCACATCAAGCACAAATCTTTCTGCACCTCTGCTTTTCCAAAAACTTTATTGTTGCTTGCGGAGTTCCTAATTTGCTTCTAGAAAACCTGACAATCTTTGGTTTACTAACTTTTCCAGAATTTTTCAGAGCTCCGACAATAATGTAAGGAGCATGTATGATTTTGGGTTAGTTGGGTATTTATTTCCCTCTTTATACAAGATTTGAGAATCCCATTTTTTCCAGATATGTGGGAAGCATACATTATGAAGAAAATCATGCATCAATGCTAGTAGGTCCTTTCCTATCCTAAGGTACACTCTCGTGACTATTTCAGAAGTTATCCAATCATGTCCAAGTACCTTCTTATTTTTTAGCCACTTCACTATTCCGTCAAGTTCTTCTAAATCAAAATCTCCAGTATCCTGAGTGTCTGGCAACTGTGTCATTCTTTCTCTCTTCATACAATGTAATTCTTCTTCACCTTCTTTGCTGTCCTCTGGGAGGTGAGCCTGGATGAGATCATCTGCATTTTCCTGCTGACTGATAATCACTCTTCCCTAGATTCTCAGGCTCTTTATGAGCTGGTTACGCTTAACTTCACTTGCGCGTATTTTATACACTAACCCCTATGGATCTTCATTCCCTTTCTTGGTCACAAAACTTCTCCACGATTCTCTCTTCTTTTCCTCCAGCAATCTTGCATATGTCCTCTTCTGATTTCTGTATTCATCAACAAGACCTAGGCATTGAGTCTCATCTCTGCTTCTTTTCATGTTTCTTCATATCTTATGAACTATTCTTCTCATCTTTTCTAGTTCTTCATCCCACCATTTGTTTAGTGGGACACCTGGGTTGGAAGTTCGTAGTGTTCTGTTACACGTGTCTTAACAGTTATACATGCCTGGTAATTCAGTTGTGTGATCTCTATCATATTATCCAATTGCTGTTGGGAAATCAAAAAAATTTAACTTCTTTGATGAAACGAAGGGTGGAAATGTGGGTGATGATAAAAAAATTCAGTTCAGGAAAAAATCTGTAGCAAGTTAAGCAGGCTAAAGATGTGGAGGAAGAAATTTTCTATAGGCTATTCAAGGTTAAGGTGAGCACTTTTTGAAGAATAATAATCAATAAATATATTTTATTGTAGCCTTGGACAACTTTCGAGTTTGGCAAAACACATTCACTGTGTTTATTACTTACATGGCCATATTTATATTAAAAAGTGGTGGAAGGATAAAAAACGGCTGATAGGAAAACAGTAACTAGGGCCTCAAAAGTGCTCACTTTACCGTGAACAGCCTTTAATAGATCTTGCACATAGTTTACAAGCCTTTTTTCTATAACTTTCACAAGTTAGTCATATTTACTTTTGTCATTTATACACATATACAGGCTGGATATAAACTCTACCAACAAATTTTGGAAGACGATTCCTCATCAAAAAATAAGTTAATTATATAAATATATAAAGAAAAAATATATAAAGAAAAAATATATATAGACACATACAAGCACAGGCACACACACACAACCTAAAGTCTAAGTCTATTCCAGAAGGGTGTAACTACCCTTGAAAGTGTGAAAACAGACAGAAGATACAGATATGGTATTACTCAGCCTTGATTTATTTATATTAGTTCAGACATTAATTAAGTACATTTTTTGTACTACAGCAAAAAAATAAAAAAAAGGGTAAAATAAACTGTCAGAAATTTTTTACTATGAGTTGATTATCCAAATACATGCAATTAATTGTGTCATGTTGAATGACAGCTGTTGTGTACATATTTGGGAACTGTTGAAGTACAGTGTAGAGCCTATATAAACCATAAGTTTGCAATCCTAGGAGCAATAATGATTATTGCACTAAAGAATTGATTCTGCTGAATTTTATTGTCAAGTGGTCGAAATTTGTCATTAAACATTTAGGTTCAATACACTGCGCCCTACCTCTGCAAGCTGCTTACAACAGCATCATTATCATGTAGTGAGCTGGTGCGAGAGACTTCCGTCTCTCATATAAAAATACTCTTGTGAGAGAGTGTCATTTCCACGCTATACAACAAGTAAGTAACATGCATTTTAGGTTAATTGCAAGTAGATGCATAATTCAAATAGAAGAGTAAACGCTGACCGCAGGACCCAAAGTGTGTTATGTTGCGATATACACCACAATAACCTTTTTCTTGTATTTTGCTGATTCCCTTATTTGCGAACACATGTGGCTGTTCTGCATAGCTGTTTTAAAAAATATATTGATTTTTATAATTTTTTATTAAAACTTCCATGGAAAAATTGTTGAATTACCTAGCATTAATAGGAAGGAAGGGTACGGGCCCCAACACTTTTTTTACCCCAGGCCTTGAGAAACCTCTGGGCAGGCCTGCAGTTCGACAGTGCACAAATAACATTTTTTGGGGTGATTACCTCAGTGGTTATAGTTTAATGGCCATGGTTACACTGCTTCTCTAGAATGGCACTATTTAATAAGTGGACATTTTGATGCATGCTCAAGCTTTGAGAATAGATAATGTTATGCACAACTTATTAATTTTATTACATGGCACTGAATTTATCAGTGCACGTTCTGAAGTATCATTAAATAACTGGATATTTTGATGAATGCTCAAGCTTTGAGAATAAATAATGTTATGTATAAATTATTTTTTTTTTGTTACATGTGTTACCATAGAATTTTCTTATATTTGCCTTTATTTAAAACTAGTAGATTCTAGTTATATACTTGTGAAAACCTGTTAGTTCTGAAGATCTCACATGTTTAAAAACAGCTAAAATAATTATTTAATGTCAAAAATTTTACCATTAATTGTTGCACCCATAATTATATTGTAAAATTATTGGGAATGCCTTTAAACATTTATTCTGTACCATATTCTACTTTTTGCCACAAATATATATTCCCTATTTTACTTTCAATACCTATGACTACCTACATATCTGTGGATCTATCAGTAAAATTAAATTTAAAAAAAAGTAATTCAAAGCACTTCTAATTGAATTTATCAATCAACAAATTCAATACATTATTTTTAGAGAATATAATTTTCCTCTTGACTTGAAAAACTCATTTATGTTAAAATAGACAGACCACTTACTCGAGGTAACTTAATTTGTATTTCACCAATACTTACTTGTACTTGTACCTTGATCAGCCACTGGTATCCTGGTATGCTTTCCTTGTATAGCAATTGCCAATTCATTGGTAAGAGATTGATTACGAGCCAAAAGACGGTATGCCATTATCTGCATCCTTAGCTGATGCAGCTGATGCAAAGTAAATACATTACGTACATCTTGCTCCGATGTAAAGCTCTGTACCTGCAGCACATTACATTTATTCTTATTATAAAATATAATATCACATAAGTAAATTTTATTAGAATAAATATTCACACCCATATAAAACATTTCTTTACATCACAATTGTAGAGTAGAAATTCTAATGGGTAGGAACATGAAGCATATGCAAAGAACAATGTCCTCCTAAAAGCTCATGGTGCCACAGCATTTCCAAGTTGTAATGACTGCATGAATATGGAATTAGATGTCGCTCCTCGACAATTTTTATGTACATAATGTGCTATGTACTATAAGCTGTTCATGGTAAAGTGAGCACTTTTGAGGTGCTAGTTACTTTTTCCTTTCAGCCATATTTTATTCTTTAACTACCTTTTTAAATACATATTGCCATGTAAGTAATCAAAAAAGTGTGTATATTCCACCGCACTCTGAAGTTAATGTCCAAGACTACAATAAAATATATTTATTGACTATTATTCCAAACGAGAGGGCTTTCAAAAGTGCTCACTTTACCATGAATAGCCTATAGCATGTGGCGTTCATTGTTTCCATTTGTTACTTAGTATGATACGTGAGACAGTGTACACGGGTTGTTGGTAAATATTTAAAAAAAAAAAGGCACCTGTAAGAGATTTTGGCATTAATTATACAAATGGAAGTGTTGTACATAGGAACAAGACCAACATAATGCAAAAATAAGCTGCAAAGAGCATTAACATAGAGAAGGGAATCTTGACAAGGTGTAAATTTAATTGCCTCATATGTAGGCCAAGTTGTAAATGATAACAACAGTATAAATTTTAAAATTAACTTACACAAATTGACAGTCATTGCAGTCAGATTAAAAGCTGCATAATAATGTTCATGTAATGTTTGTAAACTACTAATAATTTATAAAAGACCTCTAACCATAGTCTTTTGAAAGTTGGACACAACTTCTGCTTTAAATTAAAATTTTGGTCTCATTGAAAAAATTAGCTAAATGTTTTATTTATTTAACAAGAATATCAATACAACCAATATTTAGAAATAAGTATAAATATTGTATAAGTCTGTATAAATATTGATAGCAGATTGCACGCTTTACTGCCATTTTCAGGCTGGTTGTCTTTGCTTCCAGGCTGGAGCAGCATCTTTGTTTCTTTAACTGACATTTCACCATAACTTGCAGCAGGCAACTTCAGGGGTTTCGAAAGCAAGGAGCTGGAGGAGGCTCTTATATAGCTGGCCTCAAGGGCACCTTGCTGTAATTAACTGTTCAGAAAGCCAATCACTGTAACCTTCTTCTGATTGGCTAGAGCGGTGGCCAATCATGATCTAACTCATTCTGGCTTGTAGTTTGGCAGATCTTTTGCTCTGATTTTCTAAAAAGTGATTCCCACATTTTACTTAACTTGTAGCCATCAACCCTATTGATATCGTCAGGGTATTTCATTATTTCTATCGCTCCTCATACTGTTCTTGTCCTGTAATTACTGATGTTTGCTATGGTTTCAAATTGATTTAATTCTACTCCATGTCTTGTAGTTGAAACTTCAGCTATTGCAGATCTGTGGTTTCCTGTTTGTAGTCATGTATGTGTTCCGTGATCCTTGTAACCATCTTTCTGTCTGTCTGTCTTACATACACTAAGCCGCAGAGACTTGGTACATTGTAGACACTTGTTGTTCAACTGAAGTTTTGTCCTTAACAGAATGTAGGATGGTTTCTAGTTATCTTGAAGGCTTTTGTATTACGTGGATTTGGTGTTTCTTTAAAACTCTGCTTATGCAATGTGTTACTCCTTGGATAAATGGAAAAGCAATATTTTTAAGTTTTTCTTTTTCTATTGTAGGTGGTTTGTTAATGGCTCACTGAATGTCTTTCTTCCTGTATCCACTGACTTGTAAAGCTGTGGTGAAATGATTCAGTTCTTCATTAAGTTAGAACTTTTTGCTGATTTTGCTTGCTCTGTTGAAAAGGTTATAAGACTGTTCTTTTTTGAGCAGGTGTGTGATGTGAACTACCATGAAGATATCTGTTTGAATAGGTTGGTTTCCGTAGACATTGTAAAATATAACGTTGCCAAATACTTTAACTTCTCAATACTTATATGTAAAAGTGTGATGTAGAAGTGGCAGCAATACGCGTAATGTGTTTCAAGGGCAGAGTGCCATCTCTGGCTGTGCAGTCATGATAGTCGAAACTGGGTGTAGAGTAGTGCACTTGTTAAAATGAAAAGAATTGCAACTTTAAAACCTTGATTACTTAAAAACAGTGTGAAAACTGGAACTCAAACTTACTGTAGTGACACACAGGGCATTCTGATGAGTTAACTTTGCCCGGTTCCATCCAGACTGTAAACCGGAGAACACAAGCACTTGTAATCTTACAAATAGAAAGTAACATGCACAATTTGCACACTCAGGAAGACTGCAGTCTTGTAGGAATATATACACATACTACAGAACAAACACACAAACACTAGAAAGACTCTGAAAAAAATGCTACTGGCTACTTAAATGACAACAATAAATTGATGTGTTTCAGAAATTTGGAAATTTAATTGTTACTCAGTTTTACTTAGGTTTCCCAGAAAAATCCAATATTTCATCCAGATGACATTCATGAAAAATTTGCAACTGATCTGTGGCTCGGAGAAACATGAACAATTTAATTGAAAATATTTTACTTGGGGTAGTGTCATTTGCAACACTAACACACCCGTGATGGTTTAGAATAAACACGTAAAATGTTCAAAAACTTCAAATATTAAATAAATCTAAAAAAATAAAAAATTGTTACTTTAAATGAAACTTATGTGAATAGCTAGCGATAGACTTGAAACTCAGTTCCGGATTTCCGGTAGTAAATGTTGGAAAAAGTAAACTGTGTGAAAAACAACATGGCGGAGTGAGAAACGTTCTAAAATTTGTACTAATGTTGTTATTTTGGAGATGTCTTATCTGAATTATGATGTCAAAAATTTTGAATTCCGAAGGTTTTGATTAGGGATGGGTCGGTTCGGTTCTTCGGTTCCAATTTATACCGGTTCTTGAGGTTTGACTCTGAACCAGTTTTAGGTTAACAACAATGACTCGGTTCTTGGTTCTACACAGCAATGGCAAAACTCTGTTGTTACAAAAATAAATTTGGTATTTACTCATGTATAGCGCGCTCTTTTTTCCCAACATAAAGAAAAAATTTCTTGGGTGCGTGCTTTACACGGAAAAACAATTAAGAAGTGGTAGTCGTAAACTGTTCACGGATGTTGGGAGGGAAGTGTATGGGATTAGTCTTGTTCTTACATCAACACTCCTCTCCCTTCTCTCTCTCTCATAACTCTCAGCCCGTAAAAAACACTGCTAGGCGATCGATACATTCCTCCAAGCCTTCTTTGTTTGGTAGGATGGCCACAGGCCGAGAGGAAGAAGAGACTTTTTTTTTTCAAGGTGTCGCATTCCAGCACGGCAAAAAAAAACCCAAGAGTCACTGTGTAAAAGACGCAAAAAAAAGGGCCGCCCAGACACCATAAAAGAAGCAAAAAAAAAAAAGAAGATAAGAAATCTGGCTGCCCAACACAGCTGTTGACCTCCTTTTAACGAACTTTTGTAGATTACCTTTACCCTACAGCATGCCACAATGTTTTGGTTTGAGGGCCATGAGTTATTTAATTAAAGTATTTTCCAAACATATCACAATCACCACATATTAATGTAAAAAAAGAATAATTTTTTACATATTTACTAACCTTAAATAAATTTAATACATCAAGTTTATCTGTATACATTAAAACTTATCTTCACACTTTGTTATTGTTCAATTCTTCCATATAACGGTTAAATAAAACATTTAATGAATTTTACCTGCATTGGTTTAATAAAGTTGCAAGCAAAAGGCAAGTATTCAAAATACATAGAACCGAATACTGGAACCGATATTTAAATTGTAGAATCGGCACCGGAACCGGAATCGACATTTTTGGTTATTCGACCCATCCCTAGTTTTGATGTTCTTGATGATTAGGGATGAGGCATCTCTCTGAATGCGCACGAGCCCTGGGTAAAATCTTCCCTATGTAGGCTCATGAGCTTAAGGTGTTAGCATACAGTCCATATATGCACCTTAACTGATGCCGTGCGAGTTCAAGCTAACCTCACTGAAAACTAAATNGGTGTTAGCATACAGTCCATATATGCACCTTAACTGATGCCGTGCGAGTTCAAGCTAACCTCACTGAAAACTAAATGGGGGAAGCTGTAAGGGCCTGCCTCTTATTTAGAACACCTCGCGTCTTCATTTATTCTAGTCGGCTTGCAAATTCAGGGACACGAACTTGGCTTTTCCCTAAANGAATCGACATTTTTGGTTATTCGACCCATCCCTAGTTTTGATGTTCTTGATGATTAGGGATGAGGCATCTCTCTGGATGCGCACGAGCCCTGGGTAAAATCTTCCCTATGTAGGCTCATGAGCTTACGGTGTTAGCATACAGTCCATATATGCACCTTAACTGATGCCGTGCGAGTTCAAGCTAACCTCACTGAAAACTAAATGGGGGAAGCTGTAAGGGCCTGCCTCTTATTTAGAACACCTCGCGTCTTCATTTATTCTAGTCGGCTTGCAAATTCAGGGACACGAACTTGGCTTTTCCCTAAAATAAATATTTCATTTAAGCACTTAGTGCGCAGCCCACCCAGACTGGCTACCTGGCATTGCGTATGAGACAATATGTCTGTCTTCCTCATCAGAAAACTGAAGTTAAGAATGTTCTTGAAATCTGACCAACCACGAAGGGGCACAACTAAAAAAATGATTCCTACTACCACTTAAAAATTGCCTAAATGATCAAAATGCACATAATCATATGGCTTTGTAAGTACACATACATATTCAATGGAAAAACTGAAAGAGACATAAATATGCTGCCAAACAAAAATACAGTTGAAAAACAATAAAATAAATACTAAGAACTCTGTTTCAAAACATATATATATATATATATATATTGCCATTAAAAATCAATCACATGAAAATAATATTGAACCTGTTAAACATAAAAATTGCATATCAATAAATATTTATTTTTAAAGCTCAAAAAGCATGTGTTACATCGCTGTGTCCTAGTGTGCCATCCAAGTTCTTGGTTACGAGGAAATCCAAGAAAGGTAGTTTTCCTTCTTTTTATAACTCCATCCTGAAGCTGATGTTGGCATGTAAGCTGTACAGGTGTTCCAGAAAAGGCTTCAGTTTTTCTTTCTCATGGTTTGAAATCATGAATGTGTCATCCACATACCTAAACTAGTGCTTCAGCTTGTGTTGAATTGAAGAAATTGCTTTTTCTTCAAGTTTTCATGAAAATGTTGGCTAGCAGTGGTGACAAAGGTGAGCCCAGCACTGTTCCTTCAGTCTGGAGGTAATTATCAGTTTTTTGTGAAAAGAATGTGGAGGTGGCACAGTGTTCTATGAGCTTAACCATTTGCTGTGTCTCTGGAACAGGAACTCTGGTGAACTGTGAGACCACATCAAAACTGACCATGTCTTCTTCCTCAACGTGCATGTGTTGTAGGATTTCCACAAAGTGAGCTGAATTCTTGATGTGTGATTTTGGTATCTGCATAATCGGAAACAGAAGTTTGTTGAGGTAGCTAGCCAATGGATGTGTTGGTGAGCCAATGGCAATGACGATCGGTTGGAAAGGAATATTGACCTTGTGAATCTTGGGTAGACTGTAGAATAGAGTTTTGGATCTTTGACTACCCCCTGATTATTGGTTTCTTGCGGGAGTGAAGACTCAGCAATAAGTTTCTTAGTCTTTAATTCAATATGTCGGATGGTGGTGTAATTGACGGCTTGGTATGCTGGGTCGGCTAGTAGTCTGGTTATCTTGGCTTCATTATCTTCTGTATCCATTATTACTGTGGCATTGCCTTTATCTGCTTTAAGTATACAGATGTATGCACAATTTTCAAGTGCCTTATGTTCACCTCTAGTGAAATAAGGAGGCATTTTGGCCTTCTGTAGGGTTCTCACAGTTTCTGAGCAACTCTCTTCAGCAGCTGGAAGCTGTAAGATAGCTGCCTCGACTCCTAAAGCTATCTCTTCTATGGGTATCCTCTTGGGAATGACTGTAAAGTTCATGCCCTTCACTAGAAAATAATTGCCATCCTCATCTAATATTGTATGAATACTGTATAAGTCTATATAAATATTATATTTTATAAATAAATAAGTATTTCCTTCAGCTGTGGACATAGTTTCTTTAGATGGAAAATTACACTGGCACTTTGTGTTTTTTTTTTCTGTATAGTGTAAATTAAGTGTTGGAAATTATAATATACTGCAAATTTACATATTGTGACTTGTTTTTAAAATGGTTTGTCTATAACAATTTTCTGCAATGTACATTGGCACCAATGCTGTTTCTTTTTAGTCAAATGATATTTCTTTTTAGTCACCAACAGGTGTATTTTCTTTCTCATATATTGAGTATTCATTTCTAACAGGTTATGGGCCCAGAACTATAAAAAAGTGCAAGTGCTTTTCATATTGTTTGATTGTGCAACACTCATACAAGTACAAATCCCACTACTATTCAAGCATGTAATAAAGTAACATGTTCATCATGGCAGAAGATGGTGAAAGTAAACTTGCAACATTTTAGTTAAATCAGGATGTCAAAATTCAAAGTTGCTCAAATATTTTTTATTTCATTTTCTTCTTCTCCAATCAATTATTCAAATATTACTCATTGGTCATGTCAGACAAATTAACATAATATCACTCGTACACCTTCTCAAAAAAACACAACATAAATTAATATTATTCTTTTAAAATATCTTGCAGTAATACAATTCAAAAATTATATATATTACATCATTAATCATATAATTTAAACTTCTTTCACTATACTCACGTCCATCTTTGGAGGTGGTGGTTTGATATCTGTTAGAAAAATTTTCGTTAGATTTTACATCTGCCTTACTTATGTTGTTATCTGTCCTCTAATTGGCTTTTAACCACACCACATCTTTTCGCCAAAAATTTTCAGTGGTCTTGGCAAAATTCCTAAATATATAATGATAAAATTATCAACATTTATAGTTTATCAAATTCTGCATAAACAAAAAAATCTTATGGTCCCATTACTAAGTATTTCATGTAGTAATTGTTTATACAATATGCATTAAATAAAAATAATATGATCTCAGTTTATAACGACACACATTTATGCTGTCAAACGCATTGCACGACAGAGTGGTCAAGTGCTCTGCTGAGTCTGATCCCTAACAAGGTCACAGCAGTCGTGGAGTATGTGACGGTAATCCACTACGGCACTGTGCCGTTCTTACACGTTTCCAACTCTATCCTAGAATGCAGACATTTTATCGAAACTATCCCTTGCTAAAAAATAGTTGCACCTATCATCAACATAGTATTTAAAAGCAAATTATTTCGCCTGAAAATATTACTCAAATTTTAACCAGTAATTAGTTTTTGCAAAAAATTTTCTTTTGCGCTAGTAAAGTTTGTGTTTAATAGTACCTGGCATAAAACCAACATTATTTTCTAACCAAATATTAATTTAACTCAATAAACCGCATCTTCCGAATAAAATGATACCCCCACAAACATATACTTGGCCTCCTCTTGTCGTCAAAAATTGTTTAAACATCGAGCAACTTGTAAGTACTAACAAGTCTGAAGTTCATTTTCAATGGCTTCTTGCAGGGAGTTCAGAGGATTTATATTAATTTATTTCAAAGCACGCACATCTTCTGAATAAACTGATATTGTGGAAGGGCCTATTGACATCTTTTGCCACCAAATAATGCCTAAGCACTATGCCCAAGCGCCGTGTAACTCAAAAGAGGCGAAAGTGTATGGGGAAATCAGAAGAAATGGTTTTCAATAATTCATTATTAAAGATCCTAAAGAAATAAATTTTAATCACTTTGTTTATTCATCTCTGTCTCAAAATCACTTTTTTGAAGTTAAATATTATTAATCACTTTAAAATACACATGTTTGCCATGTGTACATGTTGTCACCAACATAGATGTAGAATGTAGATATGTGGCCTGGATTGAGTAAGTTTTGGCTGCCCTCGGTAATACTCAGCAAAGCCCAGGTATGATCTCATTTGCCCCCTTATGTGGCTGGCAGAGTGAGATTTAGTTGCCTAGCAAACAGTGTGGCATCCTTGTGCCATCATTCTCATTGCTGACAGGCTGCTGAGAGGCAGACTGTTTCACTTCTACTGCTAACACTTCCCCCTCTCTGTCTCAACCGCTGTGAACACACTACCAGATTGAAAATCTCTCCACATGCTCTCAGCTGATTGAGTGCGTGCAGGATGTTCAAATTTTGGCTTGCATTTGGTGTCAGCTTACAATAAATTATATACTGTACTTTGTGATGTCATATTATTTATTTTGGCAAGTTGAGGTAAAATGTTTTTAATGTATTTTTTACAGTAATACATTTTCAAACTTCCAATTTTTATTGTGTTTGATAGTTAAACTTTATTCACAGATAATTTACAGCTCTCATTCTACTCAACATGATGTTAAATAAGGTTAGAAGTTATATTTTATTTATGTACATGTCAGTTTCTCATCTACTAAAATTCTGAACAAATGGAAATTTTTTGAAAAAAATGATACATAGAGAATCCATTGTATTGTTATGTCACAAATCGTATCTCTGGTAAATAATAATGTATAAGAAAATTGATAAATTGGGCAAAACTTTTGTGAGTTTTGGTATTTAGTGTCATAATATTTCTGTATTACCTCCGCTGATAACATGATAGCCACAACTGCATGATGAGAAACTATCCATGTATCAGAACAATACTTTCTGTAGCTAACTTGTTCATCTCATATTTTTTGTCTTAATTTTACAATGAAAACTGTAATTACATAAATATTTAGTCAGTATCAATTCATCATGCAATGTTGCAATTATTGATATCCACATAGTCTAAGCACCAAATTCCCACAGTTTCAAGAGCCCCCAACATCTTTTCTTTATCTTAAAATAATATCCAAATAAAAATCTGATATCAACAGATTGGGAAGCCATTATTGCATATTTTATAAAAAAAAATATTTCATCTAGGAACTGGCCCACTAATACATCACCAAATCCAGACAGATGCCTGGTTTAAACATAATATAGCCCCTCTTCCACATTTCAAATTTTCCGCTTCACCCTAGTTCACCTCCTGGCCGCTTGGTTCACTGATTGCCAAGCACCACTCAACATACTGCAGTGTACCACCACTCACAGCCTCAAGAAGCTGACATAGCCAGCAAAACATCACAACCGCTCATTCACGCGGAAAATGTGTTCGTCTGACTTTAGTGAGTGCATCCACAAGTACAGTGTTACCTGTGTTTTTTTCCTGTCTCCTTTTTATAACACATTTATTTTAGCTTTCAGGGTTGCAACACACACATAGCAAATATAACAAAACACACACATTACATTTTCTTCAAGTTTATTCTAGGTTTAAAATTTATGTGGACTTCATTTGCATGAAACTGCACATTTTCCAAGTCAGCATATTATGTTAAATGTTAAGAATTTCTGGGACAAGAAATTATGTGGAAATACAGCAGAAAGTAATAACAAACAATGCCACTTCACTCAGAACATGTATAAAAATGGTTTTAATTTATATTGTTATTCAGGAGTTACAAATTGATACTTAAAATCACATTGATCCTGAACTGCTATTTTGTTGACAAACGAGCACGGACCAGAAATAAAACCAAAACGAACCTATGAACCAGCTAACTTGAACGTTGCAACAGCCAAGTGATGATGCGAGAGTTAGAAATATAAATGTGTTACAATAATGCCAAATTTTATTCTCATTTGCATACAACAAAAAAAAACTGAATTGCACATGACAAGCATTTGTAACTTTACTACTAGGAAGACATTAAAGCATGGAACTACTTATTTTAGTTCGCTGCCAACTTAACTGTTAGTATTGCGGTTACAGTGGAACCCTCTTATAAAGTTATTCAGGGGTCCACAAGAAAGTGACACTATAAGCAGGAAAACACAAAAATTCAAGAATCTGGAAACCAAAAGATATAAAATTATGCACCGTAATAAACACACAACTTTATCAAATGAACAAAATAAATATTTTTTTAAAATACATAATCTTTTAAGAAATTTTATCTTCTGGTTGCAAAATTATAAAATTAGTAAATGAGCTAAAGATTACTGTACATGCAAAACAAGCACAATTGTTCATGGCAGTTTGTCTCTTGGTACCAAAGCACACAAAATTGTCTACAAGCAAAATACGTAATATAAAATCTTTTATGGAAGTTTGTCTCCTGGTTTCAACAATGATTCGGTTCAGAGTAGTCGCTGGGATTTCCAAATTCAGAGAAATTGATATGCTTGTTCTACTGAAATTACTGTCTACGTGCTTGATTAAGTTTAACTTTTCAGCTAATGAAAATGTATGTCTTTTCTTAGAGGCACTCACCTAAATTTTTCACTAAAATTGTTTCAAGGACTAATTAATTTTCACTGCGTAAACATTAACAGACCACGTAAATATTAACTAAGCATGTGCAAAGGTCGTTTTTTATATGCGAAGCGAAGTCAAAGCAAAGTTTGCATCATGAGAAGGAATTTCGAAAAAAAATCAAAGTCAAAGGATTTAAAACCATATATATTAATTTGTAGTAGGCTACAGTTTTCAAGTGTATTCAACTCATTTGTACTGTTACTGCCAAAAAAAAATGTATGCCTACTAGACACTGACCAATGGAATAAAACATATCCAAATCTTTTACTGCTGAAAAACTGAAATATCAAAATCTGTAAGAAAGTAATCATTATACATTTAGATACCTACAAACTTTACAAAAACTACCATGCTCCATAAATTCAGTCCCATTTGGCACCACCACCGCACAGTGATTTCAATGGGTGGCTATCAACATTTGGCCTCTTCCCTTTCCTCCTCCAAGGACCCTTGTCAATGTCAGGCTAGATAGTAAACTTGGTGGATGGTGGTGGCATTAGGGCCTCAGAGCAAGAGAGTTGAGCCACTTTCACTCCTTACAAGGAAAGTGTGCAGTTCTTCCAATAAGGCCTATCAGCTGTGGTACGTACGTCAGCCCAACTCCTGCATGTGATAAATGCGTTCACTGTTATGACATCACTGCACATGTCAAAATTAGAAAGGCAAAGAAACATGAATTTTTCGAGACAGAAAATCCACACTGTATTTTTGTTATGTTATGGTCGGTCACTATCCTATTAAACAGCCTTCCACTGGTGTGTGTCAGGCATGAAGTCTTGTTCGCCTAACGAGAAAGCGCCAGGGGGAGAGAGGGGGAGAAAGAGAAAGAAAGAGACAAAGGAAAGTGCGCGCCTGTAAAAACCATTCACTCCCTCCCCTTGCTGTACGAACAAGCCTCGTCAATGATGTCAAGCTGGTAGATTATCTCAGCAGTGTGGAGCTTGGTATAAAATCTACAAACTTTGTTTGAAAAACAGTGTAAGTTAAGCATTTTTTCCATAGCTGTCTATGGCGTTTACGAATCAAGAAAATACCGTACTAATGTAAACAAAACGTGTGAATATGTAATGAAATACTTTCTGTTGTGAATTGAAGTTATGTGAAATGGTTTGGTGACAAGAAATAAATTACTGAATCAGAAGCAGTTTGCATTATTCGCGGGAAAATGAAAACATTATTTCCGGGAATGTTTGTTATTGTTCTTAGGGAGAAACATTCGTGACCAGAAAAATCCTGCATTATAGACAGGAAAACCCTTTAAACAGGAACCTTATAAGCGGGTTCTACTGTATTGCTAAAATTAAAATATATGTAGTTACGGGCAGTGAATTTTATTTTTTTTTCATAGGGTGTTTTCTAGAGTTCTCAATTTATTGTGAACCACTTAAAGTACTCAGGGCCAAGCAGTTGTTGGACTTAACACACCTTTAAATAAAACATTTATATTTGAAATTTATTAATAGTTTTGGACTAAAAGGACTTGAGTAATATTGAGCAGTAACTGCTGTATTTACTGTTCATTTCATTTTGAATGGAAAATGGATACATTTTTAACTTAACTGACTTAAGTTTTGAGTAACTGTTTTATAGCTGTGTGTTGGATACTTCAGTTTTTACTCAATTTTACTAAATATGTGTTAAAGTAGACAACAATGCCCAACCATATATAAATTAAAAAATTTATATATTATTGGTTAAAATACATTTAGAGATTAGAAATTTAAGAGACAAAATATTGAAAGTCTATAAAGTACTGTACCAATTTTCTTAAAAACAATAGTGCAATTTAATTTTAATGTTTTTGAGAAAAGTGTGTTCAAAACACTTAAAATTCTATTATATTTACAATCTTGATCAAGCTGCATGCAACCATACTAATCATCTATGATGACAGAACATTAAATTGCTAGCTATTGTAACAATAAGGTATGGAGCCAAAGCAGTTAAAACTATATCAGGGATGTCCATCATACATAATCAAACTGAGGGTTGCATATAAATTTACTGGTCGAGTAAAGGTCAACACAAAAAATTTCTTTAATTTCATTAGTAATTGCCACTAAAATGAAAATGACTATCATTATACATTTCTTATTTCATGGTAAATGACAAAAAATTTGAATGGTGATAATAAATACTGGTATTTTTAACAATATGAAACAAAAAAATTACATAATTTTTGTAACATTTCACTGACCCACCACAATTCTAGAAAGAGATAAAGGTCAATGAAAAGCATTTACTAGAAAATTGTGCCACTACTGGAAACATTTTTAATGCTACATTACATTACAAAATGAAAACAGTGGATTTATCCATGCTTTCTCAGGGGACTCACCAAAATTTCAAAAAAAGGGGATTTTCAAAGAATGTAGTCTTGAAATGCTGATAAATCAAAAATGGGACATAAAATATGTTCCATGGATGAGGGANAGCATTTACTAGAAAATTGTGCCACTACTGGAAACATTTTTAATGCTACATTACATTACAAAATGAAAACAGTGGCTTTATCCATAGTTTCTCAGGGGACTCACCAAAAATTTCAATAAATGTGGATTTTCAAAGAATGTAGTCTTGAAATGCTGATAAATCAAAAATGGGACATAAAATATGTTCCATGGATGAGGGANGGATTTTCAAAGAATGTAGTCTTGAAATGCTGATAAATCAAAAATGGGACATAAAATATGTTCCATGGATGAGGGATTTCAATCCATTTGAGTTCAATACACAGAGGTTCCATTGTAAATTGTGTGCTGGGAAAACTGGCACAAAATTCAGTAGCACCAAGAGCAGATAAACAGACACTCCCTAACCTCAAATGCTAGTATACACAACTACTTGTGAAACGTTGCAATTGTTAACAACCACGTAATTTATTTTTCAAAATTCAATCACTATTTGTTTTAAATTACGTCGAAAAACCGGTAAAACATAATAATTGCAGCAATTTCTTTGTTTCAAGTCAGCAAACAAAAATTTGCGCAAATGAAACACGTATTTTTAATGGATGTGGTACGGACCAGAACCAAACATTAATAATGGAAGGANAAAAATTTGCGCAAATGAAACACGTATTTTTAATGGATGTGGTACGGACCAGAACCAAACATTAATAATGGAAGGAACGGATTTGAACTTTACTCTTGTTCCACAAAGGAAACGTAATAATTTTTAGGTCAGTACGNATTAATAATGGAAGGAACGGATTTGAACTTTACTCTTGTTCCACAAAGGAAACGTAATAATTTTTAGGTCAGTACAGTAAATAACCATGTAAATTACAAGCATTAAATGGGAACAGTATGTTTTCATGGATTAATTCTCTTAAGATAAAATTACGCTAGTAACTTTTTTTAAGAGTAATGCAGTGATATCAACTGTCACACAAGATGGCGAGTGTTGTCAACTTAGCAGACTGCGTTTAATTTGGCAAAATTTAAAAACATTTAGCGGGCAATGGAATTTTTAGCGGAGTAAAATATAATTTCAAAAATTGAAGTTTAACATGTCAAATTTACAAAACTGTGTTAAATTTGCCTCCAAAGAAGAGTAAAAAATATAAAATGCAGCATTATTATGATGAAACTTTATTACTGTACTTAAATTTTAACAATTTTTAGCACTTAGCATTTTAAATCATTGTTTTTAATAAATTTTGTTTGATTTTTGCCACTTTTTTTTACATTTGTCAGAAATTTAGTGAATTTTATGTCAACATTCTGCGGATTTTCGAAATCAAGTGCATTTCAATATTTTATAATACAATACTTATATTGAATGATTGAAATATGTTTTTTTCATCCAGTATTTAGGATATGCCCACTGTTCATTACAGGCAATCAACTCAGTATACCCCAAGGATGAAAATAAATTTTTTTTGAGGTTAGGTTTTACTATTTGAGGAGAGTGGTCCACATGTTAAGTTTTCCCACATGCTGAGTTTTTTCAGTAGGTCCCATGAAAAACGAATAATAGAAGTTTCACTGTAAATCGCATTATTTAATCTTGATTTGGAAAATACTTTTAGAGTGCATCGTGTGACTTATTTAAAAAAATTGATATTTCAAAAACAAACTGGAAAATTATTTTGACTTTGTTCATATCTGTTTATCCATTCCATGTCCAGGGACATCCNATATTTCAAAAACAAACTGGAAAATTATTTTGACTTTGTTCATATCTGTTTATCCATTCCATGTCCAGGGACATCCGGACATCAACACGAGCCATGATAGCCGGTGAACTCCATGTTGTCCTTGAAAACAGCTGTCTCCAAGCTCAATAGGACGGGACGCTGGAACTTGGTCATGCAAGATCACAAGAAGAACAGGAACTAGAACTGAAACTAATACTGGAAGTTTGACTGTAACTAGGTCCCTCTGTTAGGACACAAAAACTGTCAAAACCGAAATTAGTTTCAGGACCTAACATGTTACAAAAAAATACTGGATCCATTGTGAGAGAACTCGAACATTAAAAGGGTTTGGGGAAAAAATTACGTGAATTTGTGCATATCTGCACACAGCCAGTCACCAACTTTATAAAAAAAAAAAAAACTATCCGCCTATGTTGCGCTAAACTACATTTCTTCAAAAAATAAACTATCTGCAGTGCCAGTTGATAAACACACACTCTGCAACTACATCCTCTTCAGAATCACGTACAGTTCCTGCTGCTGACAGATACGTCTCATAGTCACCAAGGCAAAGATAAAAAAGTGCCTGGACGAGTGCGTCCTACGCGGAGTGATACTCAAAATAGGGTATGCCAAGCGGAAAGATACTGTAAAATTTAGTTGGAAAAGTGAAGATAGATGGCACTAGGATGCATAAATGCTGCTCCGGACGGTGGAAAGGGCACTTTTTTTCTATGGCGACACCTACAGACTGACACAGCACAGAATTTTACCTTACTGGGAACTGTTCTGCAAGACTACGAAGCAATGCGAAGGAGCGACGCTGTAAGGAAAACTGTCACGCCAGCATACAATAACAAATGCGAAGCTCTGCTGTGTGGAGCTCTCTTGCCTGCCATGTAGCTAAATTACACGTAAAACTCAACTATAAAGCCCCGGGATATCAAGTTATAAACCCCAAATACTAACTTTAGTTAAATAATGTACTTCCAAAATAATTGCAACACAAAAAAATACTAAATCCCAAATTTTTTTTTTAAACTATGTGTTCTTGAAAAAAAAGCACAAAATGAATGCAGTGGTCAAACGTGGATATATTGCAAGAGATGACTGTACTGAGCTTTGAGCTATCTGTTCACAGCACTGTAGTACAGGGTAATGGAGTACTTTAATAAAAGTTTTGTACAATACAAAAACAAAGAATTCTCCACTAGTATGACCTTAGACACCATGACAGACTTTCAGTGGTTGTGCCTGGCACTAATATCCTGATGAAATTCATGTGATTATACAGCAGAGCATTAGGACGAAATATTGCTTCCCTTACAGTATGAACATGCTCTTCCACTGCAGGAATGTCCAAGCCAATACCTGTTGCCAGTTGTACCAAACCGTTATTTTTGTTTTTTGTTATGCTGGCTATGTAAATGCTGGCCACACACAACATGTGGGTCACCTATTAGACAGCTTGAACCTAAATAGTATACACTCAAGATAGAACACATACATGGACGAACAGTAGAATACATTACACATTTTAAATTAAGAAATGTTTTAAAAAATTAATACCACACAATTAAAGGTCCATAACAGCTCTGCACTACCAATTATTACTTTCAAATCTTTAATACGTTTCACTGAAAAAAAATTTAGTAAAGATTATGCTTAACCTGAATTAACTAATACATAAAGGGCCAACCAAATGTGGGTAAAAATAACTGGTTTAAAGCGATTATTAATTTTCAGCAATCACACTGTGTGATAGACATACCAAAGGAGCCAATAAAATAAAGACTAACAATCATCTGAAATGACTGAAACCCATGTCTTATCCACCACTGCTCATAATTAAATACACAATATAGAAACTGAATGTTTCATACCTGGCTTGGTTGATGCATTTGTGCTTGTGTAGGAACAAAATTACCGCCTCTTGCATTAGAATGCCGTGATTGCAATGTAAGTAACTGTCCATAACGTGGATCATTTTGCAAACCCCTTTCTTCCATTGTTGCTATGGCTCTCTGGAGTCCATCTGAAGCATCTTGTACCTGGTTCTGAAAGAGACAAAACATTTCACATTATGTAATTTCTGCAACTAGGTATTCTAAGTTGTGTTCTTTTAAAGCATTTTTATGGAGCTTATAACCCATGGTATTAGACCTATATTTTTAACAATTTATAAAATAGACTATCTTCAAAATGCACATAAAAGTTACCATTTTACAAATAAATTTGTTAAAATTCCTGTACATATAGAATGCATTTTTTGCAGGTACTATGTGATAAAAATTATTAACTTAAAATGTATAAGTTAGGTGCTGGAATTCTATTTACTTTCAGAAAAAAAATTATTTGCAACAATAACAGTGAAAACAATTTTTGGCGATTATAGACATTTGGCCAGTTTGAAACATCTGTCATGAAGTGAAGGTAAAGCTGTTTGAACACAGTACAGAATATACATAACAGTAAAAACAGTACAGATTAGACATAACAGTATTGGTAAACTGAATTACATGTAATGTAGTAATAGGAAATTATACAAAAATATTATTTAATATTTTGATCATAGTGCAAAGATCTTATTTATCACTATCACATGGATCATACAAAACTACATACGTTGTGTTCAGGCATCTCTGAAATTACAATTTCCACAAGCAGCTACATATTTCATATGTTTCTTACACAATTTACACAAACACAAATTGATATCACCATATTTCAATCATAAAAAAAACTTTTATCCACAACCTTACAAAAGGTAATATACGTAAATACAGGGTTATCCTGAACTCCAGGTACAAAACTTTGTGAGATGATCTGTTATGGAAAGTGGAGTAGAAAACAATACGACCTACAACCTAACACAATTAGTAAGGAAGACGCACACTTTTAAAAATTTGGAATTAAAATGCTATTTATAAAATGTCAGAAACTACACGAGATAAAACAAGTTTGTGAATAATGTTAGCCTGAGTTGATATCTATCACTTGTGTACATTTGGTGGGTGATAACATTGCCTGTCATTAGGAAATTAGGAGGTGCCATGTTATTAACCAATGAAAGTATGTTATCCAATGGATGTTTATCTATTGTTATGAGACAATAATCATGTGTACACTGAAGTAACATAAAATGTTGCCTTAGTGTGACAAACTAAGATGAACAGTTCTCGAGAAAACATGCAACGTTTGAATGGGCAGGACATGCATGCCATTATGAGCAGGGTTATCAGAGATAAACTGGTAGCTTGGGTAATCAGCAGCAGGGAAGGAAGTGACCATGGCCTGTGTTTGAGATACTATCCTGGCATTAGCCCAGAGAAATTTGAGAAAATCATGGAAAACTGGACTCAGAATGGCTGGGTCCTCCAAAACGTGAATCTTGTATGTTACCACTGTGTCCCTTGGTAGGTCAATTTCTTAAACAATGGGACAGTCAAAGACTGCTGATCAGAGGTGCCAACCATTTTTTAAAGCTAACAGTAGTATTTTGTTTAAAAATCCGTAGTTTTCAATAATTTTTTGTAGTGATGGTATTCATATCGCCATTCTTGACACTTGCCATTAACATGAGGCAGGTAACTAACCTTGTTGCATATTTTGCAAAACATATGATACTGAGATACATTTTAAACAATTTGATGGTAATAAACATATACTAAAAGAAAGATGTTTCAAATCTTTTACATAGGCCTACCTATCTTGAATGAGTTCAATGGTATTTGCCAACATAAAAGCCCAACATGAATACATGTANCTTTTACATAGGCCTACCTATCTTGAATGAGTTCAATGGTATTTGCCAACATAAAAGCCCAACATGAATACATGTAATTTTTGTCCACATCTATTTTGCTGTTTTTGGCCACAGTAATGAAAACTTGCTATTTACCCATAATTGTAGGTCATTCATTAAATTTTCTTAAATGAAACGTTACTGCCATTTAGGCTTATAGCAAATATATTCTGTGTGTCGTATACTAGATACATATCTGGCTCATTACATGTTTTACTATAAGTAACATTTTAAAAGTCCTTGGTTGTGACTTTCAGTGTCTTATCAGAATCCAGAATTCACAATAACCATTTTAACGTCTCGACTATCAACGTCTCATTCGATACTCTAAAATCTCGCCTGTAAAAAATTGAATTTACCGTAATAAATTTCTTGAACCACATAAGTTTTCATTACAGCACATGATTTTATTATGTTTTTTTCACCAATTTTGCAGATTATTGATTATTTTATGCAAAAACAAGAAAGTATGCTAATATTTCCCCAAGAGCATTTTGCTAGGCATGCCAACCGGTCAGTTTNATTATTGATTATTTTATGCAAAAACAAGAAAGTATGCTAATATTTCCCCAAGAGCATTTTGCTAGGCATGCCAACCAGTCAGTTTTCTTTAATGCCTGGCTAAAGAATCCAACTGATAACATTAAAAAAATTGCCATTGGTAGCAATGATAGAAAAAGAGTATTGTCCGACTCGTATAAGTTGGCGAGATTTTTACAGCCAGTGAATGGTAACTTGACGTATTCGAAACAAACAATGTGCCATTTACAAAACCCTGTATCAGCTGACACATAAGAAAAAATGAAATTAATATTACGGTTGCTATTCTGAGTACACTGCAGACACACATCAGACAAGCAGAAAATACGCTGATAAGAAGGAGTTCCTAGATTAATTAATACATTTTATTTTACGTGGTCAAAAAACAGCGGTTTTTTAGTGATAGAAACTAAACTTTGTGCTAAAGTAGAAATGTATAGGTTTTCAAAATTAAAGGCACATTAAAACAATCCGTATCCAAATGAAACACAATTTCAAAACCTATTCTCACGTCTTATCACCCCTCTCCAACCATGCTTTCCATACGATCCTGATATTAATTACAAAAGCATACAGAAATATTGCATAATATTGTTGAATTATTTTTTTCTAATAATTTGACAAAATATATTTTTAATTTGTGTCGTTCCTAGCCAGTAATATAAGAACAGTTAACTTTAAAAATACGCAATCTATTGAGCAAAGCAAGCAGCTCACACCTCGCTCTTGACATGCTGTGCGTGCCATCTATTGGATCCTTTACAAAGCATTACCAGCCAGAAAAGAATAGCGTTTGTGTGCAATATATAAAAAATTTACAAACAGATACCAATAGTTTTATTTTTCGCGAGCTCTGCATAATTTTTAAAGTAACATATATTTCATGTACAGCGATTTTGACTACTAGTAATTTCTATTAAGCCGGTAATCGTTTGTCTGCGTAAATTACACGCCATATCGTTCTCCCGGAAACCCATTTCCTTGTTTCTGAAGAAAGTGGGACACGCGTGAATAGTTTTTAAGCAATTCTAAGGTTATTTCAAGTCACATATTTCCAACTCGAATATTAGCTGTAACGTCCAAAGTGTTATAATAGCTACAACTACCATCTCGGGAATGTTAACAGAAATTCACTGTCCTGGACAAATTAAAAAAAGATTTAGCAAATATTTAATTTTTGCAAGGTTTTATATTTTTACTTTTATAACCTACTAATTTTTTTAGACAGATGTCCATCTAAAATATGTTAACATTTGTTTAGCATAACAGTACAATGGCAAGTGGATTAGCTGACAGCGTGTTGATAAAAAATACAGCCTCCACTTGATGCACCAGCTGATGGTGAAAGGATACATAAACAAAAAGTAAACATTGGTGCTACTTTCGTCGAACTGTCAGAATCTCGCCAACTTACATAAGATAGACTATATCTATGGAAACTTCACAATATCTAATAAGTTTTTGAAACACAATTCTAGACCTCTACATTTGTGCACGAAAATAAAATACCCAAAAGATGTTGCAGTAAATGATTTTGATTTTGGCTTACACAAAATTGTTAGTTTCGCATAAAAAGGAGTTAGCAAAGAAACTCAAAAGTTGAGTTAAGAGGTTTTGGTCACTGCTTAACAGCATGGTCTTGAGAATCCATGAAGAACAAATGAGGCAAAGATGGAGCAGAGGGGGAATTCAAGAGTAAGGGAAACAAGAGTGCCTCGAGAAAACCTGTTTGCCAATGACAATGTACATCATATGCAAAAATCTAGATGACCACGCCAGGAATAAAATCCAGTTCCCCATGGTGAGAGGCAAGTAGTCTACTACACCAATATGTCCCTGGCTACTCTACTCAAAGCTATGGCATATGGACTTTTGACTGACATTGTGTAAATTATGGACTGGCCGTGGCAAAGTCCATCTAAATTTATATGACAAAGTGCAACTTGTCGCCTGAAATTGGCGGGTATCGGTTAACAGTTTCCCTAGATAGGACACTGAAACTTAATTTTTCAGGTGGTGCTATCTTCCAAACTGGCAGACAAATGAGTATTTTATTTGCTCATTTAATGCTTGCATAGATACTATCAGCATACAAAGTTAAGTTGAAATTGGTTACATTCTTTCGTAGATAGAGAATGCTATGCTAAAGTGTTAATATGGGTGCTATTTTGAAAATAAGCGCCTGACCCACTTAAAACATAGCCTATCAATTTATATGACCTACCAAAGTATTACGTGCTTGCCAAATTTCAAAGGAATCGGTTGATTTCCCGAGTTATGACAAAACATTACTTATTCATGTAACACTATCTTACAAAATGGGGGACAAAAAAAACTTTGGGTAGACAAATTTGATTACTGTAATAGATACTGCCAGCATGCACAGTTAAGTTGAAATTCGTAACTTAGTTTCGTAGAGATAGCATAGTATTCTAAATTGTTTATATGGCTGCCATTTTTGAAAATAGTCTGACCCACTACATGTCAGTTTACATGATCTACCATAGTATCACACGAGTGCCATATTTGGTAGGAATGTGTGGATTGTTTCCCAAGATATAACATTAAAACTAGGGATGGGATCTTTGATGCTGCGATACCTTGATACTTTATAGTATCTAGTATCACATGAGAATATCCGAAAGTATTTAATTTTAACATTGTGCTAATGGTATTTAAATTGCATATTTTTTTCATCAAGCACAAAATTACAAAATGTCCATAATATTTGCATACTGTTTTTATAGCATAATTATTGCNCATATTTTTTTCATCAAGCACAAAATTACAAAATGTCCATAATATTTGCATACTGTTTTTATAGCATAATTATTGCCGCTGCGTAACAGTCGCACAATAATTTTTCAATACTGAAAAGTGGAAAACCATCTATGAGTCGTTTACTATAGCCATGTCACAACACATGGAACAGATGGGAGGGGAAGAACCAAAGCTGGAAGTACCGTGACNGAGTCGTTTACTATAGCCATGTCACAACACATGGAACAGATGGGAGGGGAAGAACCAAAGCTGGAAGTACCGTGACTAGTAGTAGTTCCCCTCCCTCAAGAAGAAACAAAATTGGGAAGGATGTCGTGGTAGTTGATAGGCAACCATTTCCCCTTTCACCAGGCGTGTAAGGGGAGAGGAATCAACATTGTGCCTAGCCGGGACGAAACTACAGTCGAGCGTACCCGAGGTAGCCGACATCCGCCAACCTAGAGAGAGAGAGAATGCGAGGACGCCACGCTAGTTGCTAGGCAACCAATTCCCTTTTCACCAGGCGTATAAAGGGAGGAATCGAAATTGTGCCTGGCTGGGACGAACCTTGAATTCTTGTCCTCCGTACCTTCAGCGATTCACCACTCATTTTCCTGGCATTCACAATGATGACAGAATGGCTCACATGGCCTTGCTGTGAAGGCATCTAGATCTGTGCTGTATTTCAAAGTCATATTCTTGATGCTGTATCCACCAGGCTACTTGACATTTGGGGTTCTTTAATTTAAATTTAAAATTCAGCATAATGAAGCATGATCAGTTCTCAGAATTACACGTCTGCCATAAAAGTAAGGTGGAATTGTGACATTACCTTCAACATGGCCAGAAGCTCCATGAGTGGAGAAAGTAATTTCTCTCACACTTATGCAATATCTTACTGAAGTATTCTAGCGGTCTTTCCTTCCCATCCTGAACTTGAGANAGTAATTTCTCTCACACTTATGCAATATCTTACTGAAGTATTCTAGCGGTCTTTCCTTCCCATCCTGAACTTGAGATAACACAGCTCCATTGCCTACCTACATCACTAGCATTGGTGTCCAAAACAAACATGCCCTCATTTTTCAGAACTGGTGGAGATCTCAGAATTTCCTTTAGCTTACTAAAAGCATCTTCACACTCAGTGCTCNGCCCTCATTTTTCAGAACTGGTGGAGATCTCAGAATTTCCTTTAGCTTACTAAAAGCATCTTCACACTCAGTGCTCCAATGAAATTACCATTTTGCCTAGCCAGTTCATGTAGTGGCGAACCCATGTAGAAATCAACGGTAATAAGCACATAATCCCAGAAAATTCAGCACTTCAGTTTTGTCAGTTGGTGTCTGCCAATTTCTCATTACCTTGATCTTCTCTGGGTCTGTTTCAATTCCATGGTTCAACACTACATGTCCCAAGAAATCTATTTTCTTTTGGAAAAGGTAGCACATCTTAGGAAATAGTTTCAAGTTGTATGTGGCCACTTTCTGGAATACAGAGTCTAAATGTGATAGGTGCTCTTAAAATGTCATCATCCCTGTCACAACAATATCATCTAGGATAACCTTACAGATATCTAAAGGCAGGACTTTTCCCATCAGGCATTTCAAGGTGGCAGGGGTATTGCACAGACCAAAAGGCATAACTTTTAACTGCGAGGTTCCTTCCCCTTAAACACAAAATGCAATCTTCTCTTGGTCCTCTAGGGCCACGTCACACTGTAAGTACCAGCTCTTCATGTTCATAGTATAAAACCATTGCGAACCTGCTANTGGTCCTCTAGGGCCACGTCACACTGTAAGTACCAGCTCTTCATGTTCATAGTATAAAACCATTGCGAACCTGCTAGACTGTTCAATGTGTCATTTATACTTGGAAGTGGAAAAGAGTCTTTCTTTGTCACATTATTAAGCTGGTGATAATCTACACAAAACCTCAGAGCCATCTTTCTTCTTAACAAGTACAATGGGTGACAACCATGGATTACAGATTGTTTTATCACATCTAGCACCCTCATTTCTTTCAGAATTTCCTCAACTGTTTCATGGCAGTTGACTTGGTNTGGTCCTCTAGGGCCACGTCACACTGTAAGTACCAGCTCTTCATGTTCATAGTATAAAACCATTGCGAACCTGCTTGACTGTTCAATGTGTCATTTATACTTGGAAGTGGAAAAGAGTCTTTCTTTGTCACATTATTAAGCTGGTGATAATCTACACAAAACCTCAGAGCCATCTTTCTTCTTAACAAGTACAATGGGTGACAACCATGGATTACAGATTGTTTTATCACATCTAGCACCCTCATTTCTTTCAGAATTTCCTCAACTGTTTCATGGCAGTTGACTTGGTGGCTGCTTTATGGGCCTGGCATCTCCTGTATCAATGTGGTGGCAGGTCACGTTAGTCCTTCCATGGTAATTTGGTCCAAACAAGAAGGCATTCCTATTTCTCTGCAGTAATTTAAAGACAGTCTTCTCCTGGCCCCAGTTAAGATTTTCTCTTGTTCATACTAGTAGTTCATACAGTACTTCTGGTGGAGGGCATTCTATTTGATTTACTCTAGAATCTTATGGAACATTTGGAAGTACCAGTGTGATCTGCTTGCCAATNGTGGAGGGCATTCTATTTGATTTACTCTAGAATCTTATGGAACATTTGGAAGTACCAGTGTGATCTGCTTGCCAATGCCTATCATGGCCCCCTCGTCTAGATGAATGACACTATCGGACAAATAATCGTCCTAACTGGAAAACTGTCAGAATTAGAAGAGACCAAAGTTATTTGTACAATGACTTTACATGGCAGGGGATGCCAGCCATCTCTGCTGGCTCAGTTACGGCAAAACGTCTGACAAATTTTCCTTGACATATGCCTGTAATGACAAATTTCACTAGAAGCGGGCAGCACAGCGGGTTGACAACAGACTACTGGGCAGATGATTGGCGACGACAAATCATGCCGTGTTGACACCTCCAACTCTGTACTGCCTACTTGTAGCACGCCAAGTTGAGTATCAACACAGCACCCCAGCCTTCGTAGTACAGCAAGCCCCAGAATGCAATCATCCTCTATTTCAGCTATGTAAACATTGTGCTCTAGGTTAACGTCACCAAGCTTCAAGTTCACTTTTCTCTTTCCTTTAACTGGTGTGGTCTCACCTGTTACCGTAGTCAAATAGGATCGTTCCATACTGAGGATGTCCAATCATACTACTGTTGTAGTCGCCCCAGTGTCAATGACTATCTGGCAAGGAACATCATTCAGGCTACCCTCTACCAGTATTGAATCGCAATCCTGTTTCACAGACCGTACACTTAAGAATATTGGGGCCTTCATACAGTAGTCGCAGACCTCNTTGTTTACAAGTTTTCAGAATGTGCTGTATTCTCAGTCTCACCTGCCTCTCGCTGCCTCTGAGGTGCACCAGCTATCCACATGACCAACACTCAGCCTGTTTGGGTGGGAGGTGTCGATACTCTGGAGAACATACCCTGGAAACTATGTCTCCCAATGCCATCTGCAACTCCTTCAGTTCCTTTGTTATTCTGTCTTCGTCATCTTTGTTCAGCATCACTGCCCTAATGGATGTCAGCGTACGGTTTCCTGTCTTACTGACTCCACCTGCAGTGCTCAGGCCAAGGCGTCCTGCATGATGTGAGGTGCAGCCAGAAGTACTGCTTGCCGTACCTCTGTGTCGGCGATGGCATTGATGAAAATGCAGTCTGCGGTAATGTCACACACCTCCTTGGAGCACCCTTCAAGAGAGAGTTGATACAGCTGCACAATTTCTTGCAATAACTCCTGCAGTGGTTCTCCCAGTCGCTAAATGTGGCTCGGGCATGTCGCAGATACCAGTTGCCGAAGCATAACTCCAAGGCATACACCAGTGTGGGGTACTCCAGTCTATGTCACTCTGGCAGGGATTGTAGTATGTTCAGCGCGGGGCCTCTCAGTACAGCCACGAATTAGTAAGCCCGCTGCTCAACTGACCAGCCATTCAGGGTGGCGACTATTTCAAACTGGTGTTGGTACTCCCGCCACAAAGTCTGGCCATCGTAACGGGCGGGCTTAATTGAGACACACTTCCCCACTCCTGGCTGTGTGACATCAATGCCACAGAGCTGCTGGATATCTTCAAAGGTTGCGGCTTTGGTTACGACTTGCACTGCTTCCCCACTTTTCTCGACTGCCGATGTGGTGGTAGTGGAACCCCAGTGCTGAAGAAATTTCTGCCATTACTTGTCTAATGTACTCATTTTCTGATTAATTTCAGTATCGAGACTGTCCATCCTGTATTTTACAATGTTCATTATTTCATTTACACTGTCCATTCTTTCATTTAGGCTACAATGTCCATTCTTTCATTTACACTATCCATACTTTTATTTACACAGTCAATTATCGTATTCACTAACTCACCATCACTAATGCCTGTATTTTCCTGTCTACATTTTCATTTACAGTGTCTAATTTCCTGTCTACTTTCTCATTTAGTATCTATTTTCTTATCTACTAACTCACATTAGTTATCTCGCTATTTACATTCTCATTTACACTGTTTATTATGCTACTTGTAGTCCATTCACGGTTTCTTTGGATGTTTTGAAACAAACCTTTGAAAAATCACCCTAGGAGTAATACGTTAACCTGTTTTTCAAATAAATGGTATACCACAGGTATATAGCACTGATTCACTTTAAAAGTATTATATTTTTGAATAAATGAAACTTTAACTAAGTATCATCTATAAATTGTAATACTCATTTCATATCCAATACAAATTAAAAACAGTGAGAGCAGTGATATTTTGGCAATGACTAGTAAGAAATATTTCACAGTTAAAATATTGTTTTAACCAAGTTTGCTGATATGCTATTTGTAAATTATACGTTGCATATTNTGCTGATATGCTATTTGTAAATTATACGTTGCATATTAAACTATTTAAATTTTTAGGTAGCCCTGATGGAACCATATTACAATGTTAAAGTTAAAATATCAGTGCAAAATATGGAGCATACGTCCTAGTGACGTGTTTGTTTCGATAGAGGAAGAAACTCCAATAAGCTGTCAGCAGAGCGGAGCGGAGCATGTCACACACACTCACACTCTCTGGAAGTTTTGCACCACTAGTAGTAGCACGAAAATTATANTAAACTATTTAAATTTTTAGGTAGCCCTGATGGAACCATATTACAATGTTAAAGTTAAAATATCAGTGCAAAATACGGAGCATACGTCCTAGTGACGTGTTTGTTTCGATAGAGGAAGAAACTTCAATAAGCTGTCAGCGGAGCGGAGCGGAGCATGTCACACACACTCACACTCTCTGGAAGTTTTGCACCACTAGTAGTAGCACGAAAATTATACACGTTTTCAATTTTAGCATATTTCATACTTATAACAGCAAAAATAATGATTTTTGAATTTGTAATTTACAACTGAAAAGAGGTTTTTTAATGTTTGAATACTTATTATAATATATTTAGATGTGCTGGCAGAAGGGTTACAAATCTGAAGTTGACAGAAGTGGCAACTGGTGAGTGGCAACATGACATGGTGTGTTGCTATTGTTCTATGAAGCATTACGTTTACTTGTTCAGAAAATTACTTCAAATTATCACCTCACGTTTGTACACATTGTTTTTTTTAAATCTACCTAGGCAAGTTATGATGTATTGATAAATCAAGTGTTTCCATGGCAGTAATAAATATACTATAACATGTGCTGTGAGCGCTGCGTGTGTGTGAGATTGCAAATATTGGACATGCAAAATATATATACGTTTAAACAATGAACTGTTGTTATGACGATGCTAATTATTTTAAAGTCAAGTCTGTTTGTTTATCACAACATTGTAACACACATTATTAACGTGTATAATGTACTACATTGTGTATAACAAATATGTTAACAATGTAAAGTAATAACCATAAAATCTATAGGTAATGCAGACATTGTTAAATGTCAAAAAGCTGACCTAAATATGGTTATATGCCTAAATTGTGAATATTCGTATGTAATTATTTTTTAAATATGACAGAATTTTTTGAAAAGCTGTAAACAGTAAACAAAGCATTTGACAGTTAAAATGTAGAAGTCACATGACAGTGCTTATGTTTATATGTAGCAGAAGGATTAGTAATGGTAACCAAAAGTAGAAATTTAGCAGCGCTTCAGAAAAGTGTGAAGTAACAGTGAATGGACTATATTTGGGTATTTACAATTTAATTTACACTAATAATTTTGGCTACCTAGCCCCTCAATCAATGCTTGCATTGCTTCCAGTTCTGCACACATTTTTCTAGTTAACATTCACTGTGACAGTTTTATAAAACAGTATTAATTATCTTCATCTACACCTATTACAATTAAATGCCTCATCCCACTTCTAATACCAGTGTTATAAGATGCCAGAGGGGCGTATCCGAGCTCAGTGAGGGATGGAGGTCTTAATAATAATCAAATAAGTCTATTAATTTTTTTATTTATTCACACTGAAATTATTTACAACATTAAATCATCTATATCCTTTATTACCCTTTTTATTTCTCAGTGGGCACAATACTATCTCAACTCTAAAGTCCTTCAATGTCTTTGTTTGGTTAGTCAATTAACTCACATTAATCATTAACACATGTTCAGTCTGTTGCCATCATTTTTAATATCTTACAGTAACGCATCCAGCTCTGTAGTCCCGCCTGCCAGTCATAGCCTTCACTGCACCGATGCTCACAGTTGCAGATTTTACTCCCATTGGTCACTTCCGCAGCCACTTGCTCTTCTGACTCTTCTATAGCTTAACGTCGCACAATCGTCCAAACTATTGTAAACTCTTGGCTTGGAGGACCATCACGTTTATATAATTTCAGTCACCTGATCTGAAGATTACCACACACCAAGTCATGTTGAGAGAATCTAGGTCATTAACCAGAAAAATTCCTTCAGATAAACACAGAAATTCAATTTGCAGAAGGTAGTAGCATGTGAGCAATCATAGGCTTATCGCATCAGCTCAGCTTTGTAACGTAAAGCTTTATGGCTCACCTGTCATTCAATCTTCTCTTTGTGACTCGCTGCCCGATATCATATCACTCCTCTGTCCTCTTCCGCTTGCTCGCGTGGGACAGGTCAAGGAAAGCAAGCATGTAACACAATAAAAGTCTGATGTCCTTACTAAATACTATATGTGGACCTAGTTTGGTTAAATTTGGCTGTTGGTTTTAAAAGTTATTGGGTGTTGGAGGAGGGGGGGGNGCATACATTCCATACAGACCACCAGACAATTACATAAGCCTATATTTCTTTCGGAAAGTAGGCTAAAAAATTAGCTTTTTCAGCCTTAATCTAACACAGCATTTCAGGTAAGATATTGTATTTATCGGATATATAAGCAAAGTTTTCAACTATTGTTTGTTGGAATTAATAGTTTTTATTTCTGTTGGTCCACCGAACAACTATAGAAAGAGTTTTCACTGTAGATGTTACAAAGAATCTTGGTGTATTAAACGATAATGGATTTAGTCATTTCCATGACCTGTGATCATAATCCAACTTTTTCATGGTTTTCATGACAAAAATTCTATTTCATTACATTTTTATGACTTTCATGACCTGTAGACACCCTGAATAATGTCCAGTACAAGTATAATATATAACAAAATTTTTAGACCTATATCTTTTTTGTTTGGCAGCTGTTATGGCTGCAAAACTTGTTAAAATTTGTTAACTTCGTAAGAAAAAATTTTAAGCACACTTCGATCAATATATTTTTTTGCATAAATTTCCATATATTATGCTTAAAGATAACATCACTGCTATAAGCATAAAAAGTTGTGCTAAACTACCAGAAATGAGCATTTTTAGCATAATAGTCTCAATTTTATTAGTAGTTAAAAATGCAATTTTATTCAATATGGTCAACTTCCCAACAATCAAAGGAGTCTAGCTCAGAAACTATTGCAGTTAGGAATCTAAACTATTCAGAAATTACTTTTCGAGTATTAATGAATATGCTAAAATATTTTGAACAAAATCTGAGATACAGTGGGAGGAAACATTAGACCAATTGGCATGAAATGACCCAATACGATGGGGCCACGGTGGCTGAGCGGTTAGCCTGCTTGATTCCAACCAAAGAAAACCGGGTTCAATTCCCAGCTGGGTCACTCCAGATTTTTGCAAGTGGGAATCGTGCCGGACGATGAAGCTGGTTTCCTCTGGGATCTCCGATTTCCCCCGCCCTTGCATTCCGGCGCTGCTCCATAATCACCTCATTTCAGCCTCAACAGCTCTCAAGACCTCGTTGTTAAGAGCCACCCAAATCTCGCAACACAAATAAACCTAATAAAACTGTCTGAGTAACAGTCAAGCAGAGTATGAGGAAGAAACAAAATTTCAGCCCATTTGATAGTGACCAGATTGTCGGGGCCAGACGTATGGCGCACTCCAACACTGAAGTAATGCAGGCACTTGGATTTCCACAGGCCACTCTATAATGAATGTACTGTGAGTTCATGGATATAGGTAAAACTACCACCGCCAGGGACAACTACCATGAAATACAATGTTTTATAGGCTGTTCACAGTAAAGTGAGCACTTTTGAAAGCCCTCTCATTTGGAATAACAGTCAATAAATATATTTTATTTTAGACTTACATGTTAACTTCAGAGTGCAGTGGAATATACACTCTGTGTTTATTACTTAAATTGCAATATTTATTTTAAAAGGTGGTTAAAGGATAAAAAATGGCTCAAAAGAAAATATAACTAGGGCCTCAAAAGTGATCAATTTATAGTGAACCGTCTATAATGACTGGAATTGCTATCAACTAACTTGCTAACAGCGGTTAGACACGCCACAGTAGAGCAGATCACTTGCCAATTCCATGCTGGACCACAATGACCTAGGAGCAGCCATACCATCCATAACCATCTCCTCCTGGTACAGAAGCAGTTACCTCACTACGGTACTTTTTCTCACCACACATCACAAAGCTCAAAGATTAATATGAGCATGGGAACAACCCCACTGTTGACCGACTTCGACACACGGAAAAAGGTGGCCTGGACGGATGAGCCTTAGTTTCACGTTTGCACGTGCCAATGGCTGGGTACAAGTGCATCGCCAAGCACATAAAGTGATGGATTTCTTGTGTCAGCTGAGTACAATTCAAACAGGTGGTAGTATATCCTCATATGGGGATTGTTTATGTGGGATGAAATAGGGTTGGTACACATGCCATCGTTCCCCACAAACGAACGATACAAAGACCTGCTGGCAGATCATGTGCACCCATTTTTGCACATACAGTGCTTTGCAAGATACCTGTACCTACAACAAGATAATGCACAAGCCCACCACTCCTGAACTGTGACTAAGTGGTTGGATGAACACTCCACAGACTTGAGGTCGCTTGTCTGACATCCCAAGGTCACTCAACCTCAATCCTATCAAATACATATGTACCATGTATCCTGCTCCAACTGATCTGTGTGGAATGTGGGTGGCTATGCAGTGGTCATGGATAACTATAGCTCCTAACCACTTCTGGTGCCTTGTGGAGTCCATGTTGTGCTGCATCACAACTGTCATCAGGGAAAAAGGGGGTGGACACGCTACTAGGAAAGTATCTCCAATTCAACTGCTCCTTAAGTGTATTAAGACAGTAGAAAAAATTATTTCTTTACACTTATAGTTTAAAGTGTATTTGCGTAGCTTGAGTCAGTAGCTGCTGCTTCCAATTAAACATTTCTTGTAAACTATCTCTGTGTGTGGTAGGGGAAGGAACTATGGCAGTCACATCAGCAGCAGTGAAGGATACATCAGTTTATCTACAAACAAATAAAATAACACTACTTACAAAAAATTTTTTGGCTAAAATGTGGCACTTGTAAAACCTCTGTGACACACATTTAAATTTCACAATAAAACCAGATAACAATGAGGAAAATATTTATCTGTTCCACTGATGAAATAACTGATGCATGAAGCAATATTTTAGAGCAAGCAAAGCTTGTAGAAATTGTAAAAATTATGCACAATCATTTCTCAATAAAAAGAATAAAAACTATAACAATAACACAGAAATAATTGAACAATTTAATGCCTGCCTGTTTTGTTCAAACAGTTTATGTTGCAGGCACAGTTTCCAAGGAAATGTAACTATGTGAGGTTTACAGAATATATTTGCTTAAAATAAGGAAAACTACAATACAGGCAAAATATTAGTTACTCCTTGTTTATTTTTTAATACGCAAAAACTTATGCTCTCCCAAAATATTTATGTAAAACACATGATTTATAAAAATAATAAGAAGTACCGGTAGGGGTGCCTATAAACATAACCACTGGATTTAATGTTGTTTGTAACTTCATAATGTTCCTTTCTAAAACACCGTAATTTTCTGGTACATAACCCTATTGTAAAAATGAAAATAATTCACGGAAAATGGTATATTTTCACTTTACTTATGATGCAGAACACGCATATACTAAGGGCATTAACGTCCGACTAATTTTGTAATATGTGCCCACCTAACCTAACAGAACCTAACCCCACGATGGGTGAATCACTATTTTACACTTTTCAACTAACATAGGATTTTTGGATTTTACACTAACATAGGATTGTAGGGTTTTACACTAACCTAGGATANTTTTCAACTAACATAGGATTTTTGGATTTTACACTAACATAGGATTGTAGGGTTTTACACTAACCTAGGATAGTAAGGTTTTACACTAACCTAGGATGTTTGGGTTTTACACTAAACTACGAATGTAGGATTGTAGGGATTTAAAGGAACCGTAAAATACACCAAAAGAAGGTAAATTGACTCACCTAGGTAGGGGGCTGGTATAATTCCTCTGACGTTAATAGATGTAAACAAACATATTTCGCAAGTTTTTAAAATATGTTCTACTTATTTTAACATTACGCCCTCTTGTATATGAACAAGGTAAGCTGTGCAGAACCCATTAATGCAACTTTTGTTGGTCTAGGACGTTTCTTTCAGAAGTGTAAACAAACTGGCTATACTGCTCATTTCGCAATTTTGTTCAATTTTTTTANGGTCTAGGACGTTTCTTTCAGAAGTGTAAACAAACTGGCTATACTGCTCATTTCGCAATTTTGTTCAATTTTTTTAATGTTGTAATTATTTTAAAGCTACGCCCCTAATATATTTGTGTTCTACGTGATTAGTAGAGAAGAAATATATCGTAATTTTGAATTTTTTTGTGTTTTTCAGAAAAGCCCCTAAACTTAATAATTACTGTTGTGAATATTCGAGACACGCACTAGTTCAAGCATTGACCGCCAGAGGTCTTAAGAGGTCTTGTGTGTGTGTGTGTGTGTGTGTGTGGGCTTGGCGTTCAGTCTGTGTTGTGTTGTGGTTACTACATAACCTCTCTCTGTTATGGTCTCGTAATATTACATACGTTTTCTTATATGTGTGTTTTCTATCTTCTTCCCCATATCCAATGACAGAAATAGCATTAACTTCAATTTCACTAAAGGGCATATTGGCAAATAAATATTTTTCTTACGGCACCATAGACACACAAAAAGATGATGATTAATTTTCTTACCTGATACATGCCTCCGTTTGCTGGATTTGTTGGTGGTGGCATAGTANACACAAAAAGATGATGATTAATTTTCTTACCTGATACATGCCTCCGTTTGCTGGATTTGTTGGTGGTGGCATAGTAGGCTGGTAACCAAAATGATGAGTGTTTGAATGTGAGTGTGGATGAGGATTTGCGTGTGGATGAAGCAATGGTGATTGCCTGCCTGGGCTAGCAGTTGACAAGGGAGACATAATCTCATGTGGTGAACACATTGGTTGTGTTCCCTGTTGCTGACACACAGATTGTGTTGCTGACTGCTGACACATGGACAATGCCACCTGCTGTTGACACATTGGTGAGACAGTGTGTTGCTGGCCTACAGATGGTGCTGCTGATGGTTGCTGACATGGTGATGTTGCTTGTTGTTGACACACTGGTGATGTAGCTTGTTGTTGACATATTGGTGATGCAGCTTGCTGCTGACAGTGTGGTGTTGCAGACTGCTGCTGACAAATTGATGGTACAACCTGCTGCTGTACAGAAAGCAGTGGTGTTTGCTGCTGCATTGGTGGTGGTGTTTGAGGTGGTGGCATTGGTGACATAGAATGTGAAAGACATGCAGGGGATGTTAATGGCACACAAGATGGTGTGCCTGGGCGTGCTGGGCCTCCAAGGACAGGCTCCATGTAGACTAGTACCTGTTAAAAAAAATTTACATTGTTATAGAATACATTTTTTTTTTATTTTACAGAAAATAAAAACACAATACTGGTTAATTCACAGATCATACCACCATTTCAAGTGCCAACATGTGTTAACCAAATCAAGTTTAACCAAATTTTTTTGCAATTATGCTTATTTCATTACAGTGTCTTTAAATTAATTACTTGCTACACAGATGCTAAACTGCTATGCAAGTTTCACAAAAAACNTTATTTCATTACAGTGTCTTTAAATTAATTACTTGCTACACAGATGCTAAACTGCTATGCAAGTTTCACAAAAAAACTGTAATGTCAGTCTATAGAGATTAAGTATTAGTGCCAAAAATCAATGATTAAATAATTGCAACATGCCANAAAAAACTGTAATGTCAGTCTATAGAGATTAAGTATTAGTGCCAAAAATCAATGATTAAATAATTGCAACATGCCAAAATGTACATTACTATGAATCTGCAAAGCTAAAGAATCTGTTCTGAAACATAAACTCAACTGCAAATGTAAAAATTCTGCATCAAAAAAACAGTTAATGTGAGGCCTTCCATCTTTGGAAGTAAACAAACAACTATCAATGTAAATGCAGATGATACAAAAATGTACTAAGGCATTTCATTTCAATTCCTGCATACAATATGTATCCTTTATATGCATATTCAGCTAAATAAGTCAGCTGGATAAACCATTTAAATTGAGTGGAGTTGAGAGATTTGGGTAGATCTTAACAAGATCTTGAGAGCCGATGAGGATGAAATGAGGTGAGAATGAAGCAGCGCCAGAATGCAAGGGTGGGGAAAATGGGAGATCCCCGAGAAAGTTCACCGACCAGCGGCATTGTCCGGCACNATAAGTCAGCTGGATAAACCATTTAAATTGAGTGGAGTTGAGAGATTTGGGTAGATCTTAACAAGATCTTGAGAGCCGATGAGGATGAAATGAGGTGAGAATGAAGCAGCGCCAGAATGCAAGGGTGGGGAAAATGGGAGATCCCCGAGAAAGTTCACCGACCAGCGGCATTGTCCGGCACGATTCACAATTGCAAAAATCCAGGAGTGACACGGCTAGAGATGGGAGGCGAGCAGTCCAACTGCTCAGCCACTGATGCCCCCTGGATAAACCAAAATTTTCTAAATTCGAACAAAGAAATTTATTTATTTATAATTATTTTACGTGCCCCCAAATTGCAACAAGGCCTTCAAAGGGAAACATTACTACACACAAAATNTATTTATTTATAATTATTTTACGTGCCCCCAAATTGCAACAAGGCCTTCAAAGGGAAACATTACTACACACAAAATTATATCAAAACAAGGCATAAAAAAGGACATTAAAATACATGAACTAAAAACGTTGACCATACACACAATAAACAACCAGAAAACAACACTAACTACTGAAAACCTGGACGAGGGACACTCGCCACACGAAGAGTTTATCCAGGAGACACCGTCTCACAACCCTACCAGTGTACTTATATTTTTTTAAGGATGTGCGTTTTGTGACTTAGATCCTCATTTTGACACTAACCTATGCTCTCAGCCCCCTTTTCCATTAAGAAAGATTCAGGAATCTGTGTAGAATGAAGAAGAATGGCATTGTTAGTCTCCTTCCATTCTAGTCAAATCCCTACAGAGCCCGAAGAGAAAGCTAATTTGCTTGCCTATATACATCACTAGTTATAACATCAAATATATTATATGGCTATCCTATATAGACACTAGGGACTACATTACATGTGGAGAATTACTACCATTATACAATAACCGAATAAATCAACAAAGCTAATATTTATAATTTACAGTAAAAAAATCTGCATTCATTTAGTATAATTTGTAATTAATGTCTAGTCACAAAAAATAAAATTTGATGTATGTATAATTCATACAGTTTTTCTCTTTCTTGTAAGAACATGAAATTATGGTGAAATTNAAAAATAAAATTTGATGTATGTATAATTCATACAGTTTTTCTCTTTCTTGTAAGAACATGAAATTATGGTGAAATTCATCTACAAAATATTTCAAAATACTACATTTTTCAAATTCACCAATCCATAGGGGTAAGGCAAGCCCAGATGACAGAACCATTTTCTAGTTTCAACTCATGATTGGTGGCTGCAAATATAATATGGGTAACCCAATTAATTTTCCCGATGAACTAACAAACTCCGTCTGATGGTGAAATAAAATCTTGACATTTACTACAGTAATATACCAAGTTCTTTTATACATTGATTTTGGAAGTACTTTACCATTTAAAACACAATTGTTATTAATTTTTATTGTTTTCCTAATAAATATAATTAACTTTTTGTTATAAATTAAAGTCATGTTATTGTTTAGACACCATAGAATAATAGCATCGTCGTCTTTGTCATTGTACCTTCTCCCCTGGTTTCTAGCCCAGCCCTGGCAGTTACCTAGCACCACCCGGAATACAGCCTCCATGTGTTAGTGTGTAAGAAACGTTGAGCGAGTAGTTAAAGAAGCCGGGAGGAAGGCAATGAGGCGCCACGTGACGTCACGTACTCTTGAACCACTCAAATCATTGACACCACATTCTGGCGGCAGCCCAGGCCCAAATATTTTTAAGTGTTTTTTTCATTAACTTTGTTTAATTTAAGAATTTGTATTTCTTTTTTAACTTTTTTATGCTAAATAATTAGCATTTAACTCTTTTTGTTTTTGCCAGGGTTTTGGCTTTGATATAATGGTTGGAAGTGTTAACGGTTGAATGTTTTTAATTGTGATGTTGGCAAACGTGTTTACTTTAGTGTTGTTTTTTTTGTTTTCTGAGAGTATATAGTTGTTGTTAAGGTTTTGTTCAGTTGCGTTGCATTATTCATAAAGATGAGATGAAAAAGCAGTGGGAATGGTTTTTATTACTATCAGAATTGTGTAACATAACCTGTTCAATAAGGTACCTCCCGCTCAGTCACGTGTTGTTGCGTGTAGAGCTCATTAAACGACTCTCCCGATAATGCCTTGTAGTAATGCTTCTCATCACATCCCGTATCTAAATTTATTTAACAGGTTATGAGCCCAGTTCACCGCTCGTAAAGTACGTTAAGTTTTTGTCAAATTTGGTTCGGGAAAGTGACGAGAATTAAATTAATATAATATCCTGAGGGGAAGCGAAAAGGCAAGATGGTGACCGCAAACTGACAATTTTGCTTACCTATTTTATCCGACAATAATAACTTCGGAAATTGGAAGTTTCGTCTGAAAATGATTTTGGAGGAAAGACAAATACTAGAAACTGTAGAAAAAATGCCTGACGAAGTTCCCAACGATTAAAAAGAAGCTTTTCTATTAAAGGACACCAAAGCCAAGTCGGTGATCGTACAGTGTTTGTCGGATAAGTATCTGGACTTAGTAAAAGATGCCAAATTTGCGAAGGACATGGTAAAGTCATTAGAAGAAGTTTTTGAAAGAAAAAGTGCTTTTAGTTACTTATATCTCAAGAAAAAGTGCTTTCAGTTACTTATATCTCAAGAAAAAGTTATTAGCCCTTAAATACAACCCCGCGAACCAACTCGAGGATCATTTTCTACAATTTGACAAACTCGTTCGAGATATAGAAAACGCAGGTGCTAAACTGGAAGAAACTGACAAGATCTGCCATCTCCTTTTAACCATGGGCGATAACTTTAATACTGTAATAACTGCTATTGAAACTATGAAGCAAGATTTAACTATGGACTTTGTCAAATGCCGACCATTGGAAGAAGAAATGAAGAAAGAGGGCCAACAGAAAACTGATTCCTTATCAACAAAGGGTGAAGTTTCTTTTAAAATAACATGTCATGGATGTGGTAAAATAGGACATAAAATTGCAAATTGCTGGCATAGGGAAAAATATGAAAGCCTCAAGAAACCTTCGGGAAGAAAGCCTTTTAAGAATAGTAGTGTTAGTGTGTCTAAGGCTCAACAGGCAGACATTACATTTTCTGCCTTTAACTGTGACATAGGTAAACAAAGTGACATTTTTTTTTTAGATTCTGGAGCTACCAATTATTTAGTGGTTGCGAGCTTATAACAGTATATGACAGACTTTAAAGATTTACAACACAAAGTCATAATAAAGACAGNGATTTACAACACAAAGTCATAATAAAGACAGCAAATAGTGGTGAAATGACCAACCAAGTGTGGGAAGTTTACAGGACTGTCCAAAAATACAATTATTTCTTTTGAAGCACTTATTGTACCTGGATTGNATTTTTTTTTTAGATTCTGGAGCTACCAATTATTTAGTGGTTGCGAGCTTATAACAGTATATGACAGACTTTAAATATTTACAACACAAAGTCATAATAAAGACAGCAAATAGTGGTGAAATGACTAACCAAGTGTGGGAAGTTTACAGGACTGTCCAAAAATACAATTATTTCTTTTGAAGCACTTATTGTACCTGGATTGAGAAATAACCTCTTATCAGTGCCTCAATTAATTCAGAAGAATTTGACTGTCATATTCAGCTATAGTAAAGTGGCAATTAAAGGTAGGAATACCTATTTGAAACGTAAAATTGGACATTGTAACCTCTTCTACTTAAATATAAAACCTTTATGTGCCAATGTCAATAAAGAATTCAGTGGGCTTAGTGCTAGTGAGGCAAGTTTATGGCATAAACGATTGGGACATCTGAATAGACGCAGTCTACAATTATTAAATTTGCCATACAGTGAAGAAAGGTGTCCTCAGTGTCTTGAAGGAAAAGCTAGAAGGCTCCCCTTTAAAAGAACTACCAGATTAACTAAGGAAATAGGTAAACTAATTCATTTAGACAACAGTGGACCAGTGAAAACTGCAATAAGGGATGAAGAACAGTACTTTCAAGTAGTTGTGGATGACTTTTCTCATTTTAACACTGTGTATCTTCTGAAAAATAAAAACGAAGCACAACAAAACTTGATGAACTATATGAAAATGGTAAAGACTCAACATGGAGCCAAAACGAAACGTATTCGGTTAGATAATGGTACGGAGTTCACTTCTACTAATTTCAAAAGATATTGTAGAGAAAAAGGTATAATAATAGAGTACACAATGACCTACACTCCTCAGCAAAACTCTAAGTCAGAGAGGATGAATTTAACTTTGATAACGATATATCCAAATTAAGAGTGTTTGGTTCTCAGGCATGGGTTCTAAAACTTCCAAGAGAAAGTAAACTTGAACCAAGAGCTAAACCCATGATAATGGTTGGTTATACCGGAGGAGGATCCCGAGTATGAGACCCTATAGAGAATCAGTTTGTTTGTTCTCGAGAAGTGATTTTTGAAGAGACAAAACTTGTTATAACACAAAAGCAGGACTCGTACCAATATAGTATCATGGACGAAACACCAAAAGAGAAAATTGAAATGCCTAAAGAAGACCTACCAAATAGTGACGATAGTGATTTCTATGGTTTCGAAGAGGAAGAAGGAAAAAGTAACAATAATAGACAACAATCTAAAAGGAACTTCAAAATGCCTACCAAACTCGACGACTATGAATTGTACATAGCATACTGTTTATTAGCCGGAGAACCCGAGAGTTATGATGAAGCTATCAAAACTGGTGATGGATGGGAAGAAGTCATACAAAATGAAATAGATGCGCTGGAACGTCATGGTACATGGAAAGTTGCTACATTATCTCAAAGAGAAAAGGCCATTGACACCAGATGGATTTTTTAAAGAAAAACAAAATGGACTTAAAAAGGCAAGACTTGTAGCAAAAGTTACCAAGAGATTCCTTCCTACAATGTCTATGCACAGACTACCTACAATTCAGTTGTTTATATCCTTTGTAATATCTAACAACTGGAATGTAAGACAACTTGATATACCAACTGCCTTTTTAAACGGATATTTAGACAATGATATCTACATCCAAACCCCCGATGGTGTGAAAAACGAACCAGGAAAAGTACTGAAACTCATTAAAAGCCTTTATGGACTTAGGTCTGCTCCAAGAAAATGGAACGTGAGATTTCATAACTTCATGGAAAGTAAGAACATGAAGAGATCATCCAGTGACTTCTGTCTTTATGTCGGTAAGAATGTTTGGCTTGTTATTTGGGTTGATGTTATGCTTTAGACAGGAAAAGAGAAAGAGGTTGAATATTTAATAAATCATCTAAAACAAGAATTTCAAGCAAAAAATTAAGGTATTTTGGAGGAATTTTTGGGTACACAAATATTCAAAGAAAGAAATAATGTAAAAATTTCTCAAAGCACTTTTATTAGTAAAGTTCTCAATAAATTTAACATGAGTAAATGTAAAGGTTCCAGAACTCCTATGGAAAATAACTTCCAAGTAACTGCAGAAGATCCTACTAATGAAAATGTACCTTTTAGGCAACTGATAGGATCACTAATGTACATTTCTATGGTCAGTAGACCAGATATAACCTATTCAGTTTCCTACCTCAGTAGATTTTTAAATAAACCCCCTAGCCAAATGTGGAAAGCTGCAAAACGGATTTTGAGATACTTAAAAAACACCAAGGATATGAGTTCAACCCTAAGTCCTATCTCCAATGGTAGCATAAAATGTTATTCTGATGCTGACTGGGAAGGGGACAAGTTAGGCAGAAAGAGTGTAAGTGGCAATGTAATTTTCCATGGAGAGAACCCTGTTTTGTGGGCATCGAGAAAACAGCCAACTGCAGCACTATCTACTGCCGAGGCTGAATACATATCTAGTACAGTTTCTGCCAGTGATATGATATATCTACAAGGTGTTCTTGAAGACCTACAAATTGTAAAAGGTACTCCGACCCTCCTGACAGATAACCAGAGTGCAATTTGCATGGAACAGAGTTTTGAGAACAGTAGAAGATCCCGCCATATTGACATAAAGTTTCATTACCTGAAGGACTTAGTAGATAAGAAGAAAATTGTAATTGAATATGTGGACTCGCAGAATAACATTGGTGACATTTTTACTAAGGCCTTATGCCAGAATAAATTTCACCAATTCAGACAATTGTTGAACGTTAATTAATACTTTTATGATGTGTATATTAAATGAAGTATATAAACTCTTTTTCAAGTAAAAATTTTTGTATGTAGGGGTATCACAATTGTGTTATATAACCTGTTCGGTAAGGTACGTGTCTCGTGTTGTGTGTAGAGCTCATTAAACGACTCTCCCGATAATACCTCATATTAATGCTTCTCCTCACATCCCGTATCTAAATTTATTTAACAGAGCATAGCATGATTATCGAACATGATAGCCTAGTCCGTAGTTTAGAGGAAGGTTATGCTGGTTTGTAATGATATATGGAAAAATCGCTATCTTTTTACTGAAATATTCAAGAACTGAAGGATCCTACACGTGTTGGTTTACGCAAAATAGAATCCATAAAACCAGAGGTTGCTGTACCAGTGTTTGATGGAAAGAATTTTCAAACATGGAAGTTTCGAATTATGACAATCTTGGAGGCAAAAGATTTGTCTGATGTGATTGAATTGGNGTGTATATTAAATGAAGTATATAAACTCTTTTTCAAGTAAAAATTTTTGTATGTAGGGGTATCACAATTGTGTTATATAACCTGTTCGGTAAGGTACGTGTCTCGTGTTGTGTGTAGAGCTCATTAAACGACTCTCCCGATAATACCTCATATTAATGCTTCTCCTCACATCCCGTATCTAAATTTATTTAACAGAGCATAGCATGATTATCGAACATGATAGCCTAGTCCGTAGTTTAGAGGAAGGTTATGCTGGTTTGTAATGATNGTAGTCCGTAGTTTAGAGGAAGGTTATGCTGGTTTGTAATGATATATGGAAAAATCGCTATCTTTTTACTGAAATATTCAAGAACTGAAGGATCCTACACGTGTTGGTTTACGCAAAATAGAATCCATAAAACCAGAGGTTGCTGTACCAGTGTTTGACGGTAAGAATTTTCAAACATGGAAGTTTCGAATTATGACAATCTTGGAGGCAAAAGATTTGTCTGATGTGATTGAATTGGNAAGAATTTTCAAACATGGAAGTTTCGAATTATGACAATCTTGGAGGCAAAAGATTTGTCTGATGTGATTGAATTGGATGTTCCGGATCCTGTTACTGCTGAATGGGGTAAGAAGAATAAAAATGCTAAAGCTATTATTGTCAGTGGTTTAAGTGATGCACAGATCGGTTCTGCAGAAGCAGTGAATGCCAAGTCAATTTTGGAGAACTTGTCTTGTGTGTATGAAAGGAAAGGAGCTATTGGTAAGCTGACGATCACACGAAAATGGCTGGAACTCAAATTGGAAGAAGGTGGTGATCTGATGAAACATCTGGAATACTTTGATAAGCTGGTGAAATAACTGCGTGCATCAGGTAAAAATATCGTTGTCACAGAAATAGTGAGTTATTTATTGTTATCACTGCCAAAAAGTTATGATGTAATTACCAAGGTTTTCGATGTAATTAGTGAAAAGATGTTGACAATGGAATTCGTCCAGTCAAAGTTGTTACTTGAGTATAATAGAAATGTAGATGAGAGGGANGTGAAAAGATGTTGACAATGGAATTCGTCCGGTCAAAGTTGTTACTTGAGTATAATAGAAATGTAGATGAGAGGGGACGTGGTAATCAATCAGCATAACTGTAGAAGCATGCCAGGCAGTTAAGAATTTAAATTTAAAGTCATCTCAGTCTTCTGCACAGTCCAGTGGTTATGTGAAACGTGATGTTAAATGTTTTAAGTGTAACAAGATGGGACATATTGCTAAATACTGCAAGAGTAATAATTCACAGAATCAGAAAAGGTGCTATAATTGTAATGGTATTGGTTACATAAAAGCTAAATGTTAAGAAAAATCAAGCTAAGGGTAATTGTGGCGGAAATTTTGGAAATTCTTGTAATCTAGAGAATAAGAATTCTTGTGGTAAAGGTGTAAATTTTATAAATGCAAGTATGGCTCAAGCTGGTTTCAATGTTGATGAGAAGGTAAAGTCTCAGGGCTATTATGCTGAAATGAAAACTGTTAAAGCAGAAATTAAATGGTATGTAGACTCTGGTGCAAATAGGAATGATTTGTTTTATAAGAATGTTAAATTAAAAAAACCTGAACCAGTAGGTTGTGCAAAAGATGGTGCACAGATGCTTGCATATGAAGTTGGTACAATTCATTGTTTTTTTCAAATGGGTATAGATAGTGTAACTGTAGAATTTATGATTGTGCATTATATGCCTGAACTTAAAAATAATTTGTTAACTGTTAGAAAATTTGCTAAAGCTGGTACAGATGTTACAATTTGTGGGAACAAAGTCATATTTGTTCATGGGAAGGGTTATCCACTTTATGTGGGTGTTCTGGATTCAAATGGAATGTATTAGTAATTTGTACCGTTTCTAAAGAAATTGGTGTAATGACAAATTTATGTACTAGTAAAGTAAGCATGAACATGTGGCATAAAAGGTACAGCCATCTTAATTATGATACTTTAAAGAAAATGAAAAGTGGTAACGTTGATGGTTTTTATTGCACTGATGTTAATTGTAACGTAAAATTTTGTAATATTTGTTTGAAAGCAAAACCACGAGCATTTCCTTTTAATGAAAAACGATTGAGGAGCAGGAGTGTGTTAGAAATAGTGCATTCTGATGTGGCAGTAGTGAATAGTCCTAGGGGATGGAATGGAGGAAACTATAGACGGTTCACGACTGGAAGAGACTTTCTTGAAGCCCTGCTAAAGATTTACTTTCAAGCCCATTTCGTATCCTTCCGCCAAAGGTAAACAAACATTGCCATGTGACAGTCACATGGCAATGTTTACATCCCACTGTGTGTGTACATGTGTTCGTACATGCACGTACCCATTATAAAAGTCATGTAATGTATATATTATTAATGCATATACCACAAGCGTAAAATTTTTAATCTTGAGAATTTCGCACAAAAGAATATGCGATGCCAGCAAAAAAACATTTCATTCTATAAACCCAAAATGTGAGTATTTTGATGAATCGATAGTAGTTGTCTATTTACAATCGATTGTTAGTGACTTTCGATAAATTCCCGTACATCGAAGGCAAGATCATCAGTATTGATCGAAATTGCTACGGACGTTAAAATGGCGTGGTGGTTGAGTTGGATGTTTCGCGCAATTTTAAAACGTTATTTAAAAATGGTTGTGGCGGTTTTTCGACAGGACGGCAGAGTTTGCGAANGGATGTTTCGCGCAATTGTAAAACGTTATTTAAAAATGGTTGTGGCGGTTTTTCGACAGGACGGCAGAGTTTGCGAAAGAAGGATTCTACATCTTCGACAATGTGAAAACAATTCTTATGTGCAAATACTGCAACGTTAGAATAAAGTGGCAAAGGAAAGACACGTGCACGAAACACATAAAAACAAAAGAAATTAGAACTGAAAGTGAGCACAAATTAAAATCATACGTTATTAAAAACCAAATAATAAAGAGCGGATATTAGTAAAACAAGACAAATAAATGAATTATTATAGGTTAAACGAGATAATCGCACAAATTCTCTGGCACGTGTGTCAACAACACAAGGACTACGAAGGTTAGTAAACAAATGGCAGCGTTACTTTAACCTTGAGCGTAATAATGTGACTATGCAAGAAACGTTGAAATCTAAATATGTTAGCATCACGTCTTTAATAATTGGCATAATAAGATAAAATTCTTTTCGACACCCATTTGTAAGCGATAAATTAACAATTACGTTAAAACNAGGACTACGAAGGTTAGTAAACAAATGGCAGCGTTACTTTAACCTTGAGCGTAATAATGTGACTATGCAAGAAACATTGAAATCTAAATATGTTAGCATCACGTCTTTAATAATTGGCATAATAAGATAAAATTCTTTTCGACACCCATTTGCAAGCGATAAATTAACAATTACGTTAAAACTTTGGAACTATTTCCTCTCTTTGTGTTGGCAACCTAACGGCATAACGGTTGATTTTCAAAAGTTTCTTCCAGTCGTGAACAGACTGTATATGGTGACTTTTATAGATGATTTTTCTCGTTTTAGTACTGTCTATGTCATTGAAAGGAAAAGTGATGTATTTGAGATGTTCAAAGAGTATAAGGCACGCATTGAGAATTTAACTGGTAGTTACATAAAGCTGTTACGATGTGATAATGGTGGAGAATATACAAGTAACGAGATGAAGAATTTTTGTCAGGAGTCCGGTATTAAGATTCAGTACACCGAGGCATATACCCCATAACATATTGGTGTAACAGAGAGATATAATGAGACTTTCATGAATACAGCTCGCTCTATGTTGAAAAAGAGTAAAGTGAGATATGAGTTATGGAGTGAGGCAGTGTATTGTGCAAATTATATGAGAAATAGGAGCCCAACTTCTGCAAATAAGGACAAAACAACATATAAGTTGTTTAATGGTAAGGTACCAGATGTGAGAAATTTACGAGTTTTTGGTTGTGAAGCGTATGTAAAGATTCCAGAGAACTTACGTAGAGGAAAGTGGTCTGATAAGTCGTGTGGAATTATGATAGGATATACGGACACAGGGTATAAGATTTGGTCAGAGAAACAAAGGAGAATTTATGTGGCCAGAAATGTTATGTTCAATGAAATGGTTAGTGTTGATAATAATGTTTCAAGTGAAACAAAGCCAATGGTTAGAATGGTATCTGAAGACGAAGAGGAAGATAAAAAAGTTCAAAGAGGAGCTAGTGATAATGTAGGGATAGAAGAAGTTCCAGAGAATGAGGATGGTGTAAGAAGTCAGAAGAATAGAAGACCACCTGTAAGATTGGATGATTACGAGGTGTATGCTTGTCATGTAGATTTTGAGGACCCTCAGACGTATGAAGAAACTTAGTCAGGATCTCATGCTAGTGAATAGAGTCTGAATGCTATAAAAGAGAATGGTGTCTGGTTGTTGTGCAGGAAACCTGAAGATGCAGAGACTGTTGATACGAAGTGTGTGTTTACAATGAAGTATGAGAATGGAAAGAAGATTTACAAGCCAAGGTTACTTGCAAGAGGATTTAAGGAGCCAAAAATTTTTGATCTTAAGGAAACGTATGCTCCAGTGGCTAAGTTGACGACTATTAGGGCGTTCTTGTCTGTTGTGAATCAGAGGAAGTATCATTGGAACAGTTGGATGTAAAGTCTGCATTTTTGAATGGTATATTGGATCATGCTGTTTACATGGAGCCACCAAAGGGTCTTAAGTGTAGGAAGGGACAAGTATGTAGCTTGAAGAAANTGGATCATGCTGTTTACATGGAGCCACCAAAGGGTCTTAAGTGTAGGAAGGGACAAGTATGTAGCTTGAAGAAATTGTTGTATGGTCTGAAGACAGCACCATTCCGAACCTTATTTCACAAACTCTCTTTGATGGTGAAGTGGAAGTTTAAGAAGTCATACCATGATAGTTGTCTATATACAACGAAAGAGAATGGAGTATATACTTATGTAGTATTGTACGTTGATGATTTATTGATCGCCTCAAGTTCCTTCCCACTATAATGATTTAACACACTATAGAATAGTCTTGAGTTGAAAATGAAGAGATTAGGTATGCCAAGGAAGTTTTTAGGTTTTGAGATTCAGTGGGATCATGAAAAAGGAGAGATGAAGCTCAGTCAGGAGCAGTATACAAGAATGGTTTTAAGAAAGTTTCACATGGAAGTGTGTGATCCGGTTGGTACTACAATGGAAGTGAATTTTAAGATTGATGATGAGTACACAGGTGAGAAAAAGTGGCCTGTACTACAACTAGTAGGTAGTCTATTATATTTGGCGTGTGGTGTGCGTCCAGATATTATGTTTGCTGTAAATCTGTTGTCANTTCAAGGAAGGGTGATATTACTAAATTGTGTGATATCTTATCAGAAGAGTTGAAAATGAAGAGATTAGGTATGCCGAGGAAGGTTTTTAGGTTTTGAGATTCAGTGGGATCATGAAAAAGGAGAGATGAAGCTCAGTCAGGAGCAGTATACAAGAATGGTTTTAAGAAAGTTTCACGTGGAAGTGTGTGATCCGGTTGGTACTACGATGGAAGTGAATTTTAAGATTGATGATGAGTACACAGGTGAGAAAAAGTGGCCTGTACGANATGATGAGTACACAGGTGAGAAAAAGTGGCCTGTACGACAACTAGTAGGTAGTCTATTATATTTGGCGTGTGGTGTGCGTCCAGATATTATGTTTGCTGTAAATCTGTTGTCGATATCAGGAGAAGCCAACTGAGAAAGTCTGGATGGAACTGAAGAGTGTGTTACATTATTTAAGTGGTATGTACTGTAGAGTATGTTTTGCACTATATGTGTAGGAGAAGTCTAAGTCTCTTTGTGGATATGCTCATTCAGATTTTGCTTCAGAAGTAATTGATCGTGAATCAATTAGTGGTTTTATTTTTAAAGTTATTTATAATGTAATTTGTTGGTCTACTAAGAAGCAAGGCAGCGTTAGTCACTCGACAGCAGAGGCTGAATATTTGGCCTTAAGTCATACAGTAATGGAAGGGGTTTGGCTGAAGTATTTGCTTTCTGAATTTAACGTAACAGAGCCAAACTTTGTTATTTATGAAGATAATATTACTTGTATTAATATAGCTAAGAATGCAGAAAACTCAAAGCTTACTAAACATATTGATGTTTATCATCATTACATTAAACATAAAATACACGATGTTACTGTTGTGTTACGATATGTTGATTCAATAGGAAATCATGCAGGTATTTTTACGAAACCTGTTAAGAAAGATTTGTTTGTTAGCCATTTAAGAGAGATAAGAATTTGTAAATTTTTGATTTTGTAATTTAAACATGTTTGAGAAGGGGTCTTAACTGTTGAATGTTTTGTATTGTGATGTTGGCAAACCTGTTTACTTTAGTGTTGTGTTTTTGTTCTTGGAGAGTATATAGTTGTTGTTAAGGTTTTGTTCAGTTGCGTTGCGTTATTAATAAAGATGAGATGACAATGCAGTGGCAACGGTTTTTATTACAAACCGAGCAGAAAATTATTATTGAACAGGAAGGACAACCAGGGAAATCCTTCCAGCTACCAGGATGCCAGTCTAAAAGCAGCGGCAGCGAGGGACAGAAGTGTGTCCTGTAGGGGCCGTAATCTTTGTGTGCGACCTGATTAATTTAGTTTCTGGTGGCTTTATGATTTACTTTGGAAAATTTTGCATAGCCCTCATGTGTGCCCCAACCACTTGCAGACTAATTTATTTAGTTTTTTTGGGCCAAGCAGCAGTACTACCGATCGGCCATGCATTTAGACTTAGGGGTCAATCCATGCCAAACCAACCAGTCAACCTAACCACCTTGGATTTTAATAAAACTTTCAGGAGCCATTCTCTCAGAAAGTGTAAATAAAAACATATCTAATAAAAAAATTATTTTGTTGTGTTTGAATGTAATTAATTTTAAAATTTGGAAAAACAAAATTTTTTTATGAAGAGAGAAAGATATATATATATATACACACACACACACATCTGTAATGTTAGAAGCTGTAAAACCTGAAAATTGTACAGTGAGGTCTCATTGAGATCAGCAGTTATGGAAAGATGTATGGGCTAAAATAAGATAAAATTAAAATTTTTGTGGGGTAAAAAAAGATTAATATAATGCCAACAGTTTCTTATAATATCTAATTATTTTGAATAGAGTATGCTACTGCTAGAAATACAGGATAGGTTTCCCGGCAAAGCATCGAGTAAGATGCCTGTACAGACTTGTCTGATTTGTGTTCATGCAGATTTGTGGTCTCTCATTCACTGTAGCTAACTGTTGTTTAGTCTTCATTAACTCCAGTGAGTGAACATTTAGGTGTTTCCAGTGTGATATTGTTTTAAAGTTTTGGTTTTCCATAAAGGTTTTCTTTATCATAAGTTATAATAGTTTTTAGGTTAAAGTAAAATAAGTGTTGTGTGTTTATTAAATAAACATTTCAATGAATTTTGTCTTTCACAGTGTGAAGGTGGTTGAACCGAGAAAATCACAACATTCCATTGTATTGCTATAACCCATTGTAAAAACTTAACGATGAATATCATCAAAAACTTGAGAGCAGCGAATGATAATTGTTTAAGATAATTTACAAGAAGGTGACAAGATATGTGATCAATGCCGTAAAGCTGNCCCATTGTAAAAACTTAACGATGAATATCATCAAAAACTTGAGAGCAGCGAATGATAATTGTTTAAGATAATTTACGAGAAGGTGACAAGATATGTGATCAATGCCGTAAAGCTGTACTTAATCTTCCAGAGATTCCTACCACGTAAGATAGCTTGCATTTAGACAGCTCAGAATCAGAGGATGAGTTGGAACGTCATGGTACTTTATTTACAAATCCGGAAAAAATAGTGGCAATCAAATCTATAAACAAAAGTCTCAGTGCCATTGAAGAAATGCCCTAGAAAAGAAAACCGGTGTGTGAAAGAAGTATCCAAATAATTATTCTTGTCCACAACTGGCCTTTTTTTTTTATTACTCTTGATCCCAATGAGACCCCACCCTAAAATTATCATTACAAAAATCAAGTTTTTGGTAATTATACTAAATAGCTACTTTTTCAAAAACCAGGAATATAATACCTGCAAATGTTAAATACGGTTATTACTAATCACACTTAATATGAATTTTAATGGGGCTTCACGTAATTTGCAGCATATACCATGAAATGTGATAGTGAGGAGGGCTATGAAGATTGTGGTGTTTATGAAGTAAAAGACGTAAAATATACGTCCAATATATTTATATCGGGTCACTAAATTGTATTAAATGCAAGAATACCTTTTGAAACCAATCCTTAATATATAAAACGTCATTCACACAGTATATTTATGCCGAGATTAGGTTATACAGCTTATACAGCTGTACAGCTTATACAGATTAGGTTATACAGCTAAGGTTATACAGGTAAAAAAAAAAAAAGCAATCAAACAGTGTCGGAATATCATGTAATTCTGATGAATTACTCAAGGCTTACGTTGTCTATATTCACGAGAGAATTGTACTACAAAACGTATTACTAGTATAATAAATATACATATAGTATATCATACACAAAGACGTTCACAGATGGTGTTTATAAACTGTTGACATGTATCGCCATGAAACATTAGAATAGAATGTGACCAATGATGCACAAGAGACATGAAGCAAATGTGCATCAAAATTGGTTTACGTCACAGTTGTACTGTGGGAATTTGCGCGACTTCACTGTAACGTGATAATTTGACTATAGTGTGCGGAGGTTTGTGATGTATGAGTGCTGTTGCATGTGTTTTATTACAATTAATTCTGTTTAACGTGTTAAAACCAATAATTGTGCAAAAATATGAGTGTTTCTGTACCATTATATGTCCATGGGTAATGTTAAAATATAATATTTGTCCGGTACTTTGAGTGTCTATGCAGTTTCAACAAATTTAATACACTGTAAATATTGAGAAGAGGGGCTTTTCTGAAGGAAACACAGGACAGCCACAAAAGTAACATAAATGGGTTCTGCACAGCTTACCTTGTTAATATTCAGGAGGGAGTAATGTCAAAATAAGTCTACCTAGGTTAGTTGATTCATGTACTTTCAGTGTGTTTTACTGTTACTTTAAAACCCTACAATACTAGATTAGACAAAAATCCTAGGTTAGATAAACATCCTACGATCCTAGGTTAGGTTAAAACCCTACAATCTTAACCCAACAATCCTAGATTAGTTAAAAACCCAACAATCCTATGTTAGTTTAAAACCCAACAATCCTAGGTTAGTTTAAAACCCTACAATCCTAGGTTAGTTTAAAAACCTTCAATCCTAAGTTAGTTTAAAACCCTACAATCCTAGGTTAGCTTAAAAATGTAAAATAGTCATTCACTCATCTTGAGGTTAGGTTCTATTAGGTAAGGTGGGCACATATTACGAAATCAGTCATATGTTAATGCCCCATGTGTATGAGTGTTCTGCGTAGTAATTAGTGTGGAAATATATCACTTTTAANAAATCAGTCATATGTTAATGCCCCATGTGTATGAGTGTTCTGCGTAGTAATTAGTGTGGAAATATATCACTTTTAAGGTTTTTTACAGAAAAGCTGCTACTCTGGATAATTACCGGTTTTTTATTCATAAAATTTGGATTATAATTAAGGTGTTGTAAGCTAAATGCTAGCTGGGGAAATTATGCAAGCCAGGGAAATTTGTCAAAAATTGGTTTCGATTTCTCAAAACCTGTTGGGTCAGTGGTAAAAAATAAAATTATTCTGAAAAAATTCNTTTGTCAAAAATTGGTTTCGATTTCTCAAAACCTGTTGGGTCAGTGGTAAAAAATAAAATTATTCTGAAAAAATTTCTTTTTTTTTAAACTATGAAGCCACCAACTTTGAATTGGTATGAAATGACCCTAAACACATTCTGAGTCAAACACATTAAATATGTACGTACTGTACCAAAAGAAGATTTGTAAAATACAATGCCACAAAAATACATAACACTGTAAGTTTTGGAAGAAAACATATGATGACTAATTTAATTTTAAGTAGTAAACTTGACCAGCTTTGCTAAAGTGTACACAATATAAGATACTGGATAATTTAAAAAAAAACTGTTCCCATCCACAAATCTTACATTCCCTTGGCTGCCATTCAAATGCGGGTAGATGGGATGGTGTGATACAGTAATGTGTGTGATGTTATAGGTACCATTTTTGTAGCATCATAACTTGTTTATTGACAGTATCATTCATTACACTAACTCCAAAAACTTGACCCAATAAAACAAACAAATAAACAATGCAGCTTATATTAACTTCTAAAATATGATTTTTCCACTTATTTTCAAAAAAGAAAACATTTGCTTAAAATCAAACTTATCAAGTTAATGCAAGTGCACCATTCCCAAGTATCTATAATAACCTACCTAACCAACTAAAATTACACATGTAGCATTTACAACTCTGTTGATTCCAAAATTATACGAAAATGCAAAACGAAATCGTATTTTCGGCCAGTTTACAAACACGTGCTTTCTGCACACTTTAAATAAACAGTGGCTATCTTACTAGCAACAAAAATTAATCAAACACACCACTTCAATTCGAACTATGTACAGCATGTGTTCCTTGCAGTCTCCACGAACTAGCCAACTTCGAAACGACTAGAACTTAAAATTTGGTTTACTTATTTATCTGGAGCAAAACTTATTTATAAAGCAAAATACTCTTACATATGAAAAGTAGATTATATTTACCCTCGCTTTTTCACTGCAAAGCTGACAAAACTGTTTCCATCTCCATCACGTGTTGTTCTCAGTACAAAAATAACATCAACTAAACGCGTCACACGAATTTTTTTTTGTGGTATTGTGGCCAACAAAAAGCCCACGGCCAAAACAAATTTTTTTTGTGGTAATATGGCCAAGATTGAAGCCCACGGCCAAAACCAAGAATATAAGGAGAAGACAAATAAATGATAATGGGCCGTATGGAAAGATCTTCCTTATCCACGAAGGGGGCCTTAAATCAACAAGGAAGACTTCATTACAATGCAAGAACCTCTCTTAAGCGTAACTTGTTGAAGGCGACCTTTAATTTAAGGAAAGGAAGCGACGAGAAATAAGACTGCCAAGTGCATGCCATTTAGCTTCCTTAAGCAAGATGGAGGCCGAACCATCGAAAATAACACCTGCTTAATAATTTGTAACGTTCAATTAAAGAGCAATTGTGACCTATGCTACCTATAAATTATGAACATTTATTGTATTTACCATGTGGGAATTATTTCACTGCTTATTTTAACCTCTGAAAAATTAATGTGGTCATCCCATTTATGTTCAGCGTGATGTGTATGTAAACAACGGTTTTGTGTATTGTGATTGTAATGGAGTACGAAGTGGCGAGGTTATTTGACGAAGATCATTTGGATTTACTTCACCGTGTCGGGAATCGTCAACGTAATGAACGTCCTCGTCGGTATTTGCACGATGGTCAAAACCTGTGCGAATACTTTTTGGAAATAGAGTTTGTGAAACGTTTTCGTTTCACGCACGAAACACACTGTAATGGACACAATTGTGCCTCTCGTTGCCGCCGATAACGGAGATAGAAGAGAATTGCCAGTACCACTAGTCCTGAAAGTTGTTATCGCCCTCCGTATTTATTGCAGCAATAGTTTCCAGGTGGGTATAGTGTTATTTGGTTTTCGTATGCATTTGTAATGAAAACGGAGTGCGTTAACTTCTAAATGATCCAGTAGTTAGGACAATGGTATTTATTTATTTATCATTGCATAAATCTCAATACATATGGAGTGTAACTTGTCAAATATAAATACCAGAATACAAATAAACTGTTAGCTGTCACAAATACAGACTACACAAATGAAATATGATACATAAGCAAATAGGACAATAATCTGTAAGATGTTAATAGTTTCCATACAAAAATAATCGCAAATGCTCATTTGATAATATATGGAATATAAGATCTCAGTTATCAACATACAAAGAATATGAATTAGAGTACCCAATACAATATAATTACATGAATAGACAAATAAGACTTACATCTGTCAAATATGAATCATTTACATACACACATAACAGCAATTTATCAGTTGCCAATATATAGAATACTAAATGTAGGTGTACGCAACCAAATTATGAAATTGAAATATGGAAATTGGAAATACAGTATCCATTACAACCCAAATACATGAACACAAAACAAAACACTATTAGTTGTCAACCATTGTTTTGTCACTTAAATATTCATCTACTGTATAATATTCTTTCATCAACAGATATGTTTTCAATTCAATTTTAAAGTTTCTAACATAATTAACATGTTTTACATTTGCAGGTAGTTTAAAATAAACCTTCCTTTTGTGTATACGTTGTAACAAAGTTACAAATTTAAGTATTTTCATGCCATGTTCCCTGTGTCTGCTAGTTAGTTAAGTAGGTAATAGCATAACGAGGCTAATTGTACCTTATAGTTGCACATGTTTGAAGTAGTATGTAATATGCATTGCAGACATCAAATATATCATGTAATTGCCCAGCAAGGCATGTTTGTATGACATGTCGGATGTGAATAGGTTAAATCAAATTGTATAGCAAATGTCGTTTTGTTGCAGAATGTTTGCAGTGACATATGCCATGTCAATCAGGCAACGATGAGCAGGATTGTAAATGGTAAATAAAAATATTCTGATATTAAATATATGTTTTATATTTAGTATCACATGCAGATTTAAAGCTACCTGTAATGTAAAATGTATGTTGCATATTAAGTATCACAAGCAGAGTTTAAGTGCCCTATAATTTAGAACAATTATTTGTTCCTGGACCTTGAGGGCACCGTAATATTAGTAGTGATAAGTTAATGCAGCCAACCTACCATGCAGGTTACAAATGTTTGTTTAATAAGTATTATGCTAAGCAATACATTTGGAGATGCTTGTGTATCTGCATAGAAATGCGTTGTTAGATTAGTGCAGCATAATAGGAAACAGTGTATGAGGTTCAGGAAGGGCGTGGAATAGAAGTTTAGTCAGGTAGAGGAGAGGTGAGAGAGCTCGCAACCGGGCGGTAGCCTAATACCAATATTTTGTTGGTTATTATTATTACTTGATGGTGTGTTCATTTTTTATCAAGTGGTGGTTCTTGTGGTAGGTGATGTATCAACCCCAAGCGCAAATCAGTTGACTTCCAAATTAATTGTTGGGTGTTAAATTGGTATTGCAGTTTGTTCATGCTAGTATAATAGGTTGCATACTCAGCCCTTAATGATACTAAGTAAGGAATGCAAACCAGCTGAGCAATGCAATCCAAAAGTACCCACTAGGTTATCCATGTACAAGTACCTATTAGATTAGATGCTTAAAAATACTGGTTCGTGCAACATGATGCTCAGTGTGGTCACATCAGAACACTGTAAATGATGTGGACAGTACAATTACTGGCAAATATCCTATACAATGTAAATAGTAAATTACACTTTAGTCCATATTCCAGTGTTTAAACATCTGTAATATGTCTGTGACCACAGTAGTGTTGTGCAGTGCTTATCAGTACATACGTCCCAATATGTCTGGCATGCAATATTAAAATAAGCTTGTGTGGTAATCAGTAATATCTGCAATAAGGTGTCTTGTATTTCTCGCAGGTAGTTGAGTTGAATTTGATTTGTGCCAGGTATGTCCCTTGTCGAAGGGAGACAGTTTGGGCGCTCGGTGTCCCTCGAGTTGTGAATGTGCCGGGCGCCATCTCAGGGTTGAGCAATGAAATAGGGTCGTGGTTTCTTACCCTAGGGGACTCGAGGTCCACATGTCAGACAATAGGAAAATGCGAGCTGTATGGCCGCTGCGCACACCTGGATTAATGAACGCACTAATGAAAGATGATTATTTTATTCAACACTTTAACCGAAACATACACATGGTGACCGCGTGGTCGTACAAACACACTAATGGCTTACGATTAATCAAGGCGCGTGACGCTGCTCTCCTCTCGGTGCGATGTAACATAAAAACAAGTTATTTCGTGGATGGTGTGATGATGCGATTACTGAGTGAGCCTTAGAGGCTGCTATCGAGGTTCTTGTGAAACGAGAGACTTACCACGTCCGCCCGCGTTGAAGTGATGAAGCCTACTAGACTGGGAACTGCGCCGGCTCGCGCTACCCAAGCGCGGCCGAAGCCAAGCGGTGGAAAAATGAAACACAAATACGACTTAAAAATGCTAATGAGATGTAAAAATGATATACCTTACATTAACATAATCAAACACAATTACCCTATACAATTTACATAATAAACAATTACCCATGCACAAATACACAATAAGTCACGGTTATATTAATATAAACTAATTGTATCGTAGCAGCCACTGTATTGCCTACTTGATAATGTCACATGTCCCTGGCTGGCTATATATTTGATGACTGTCTTGGCACACAATAAATATGGTATACATAAATACTGAACAAATACATATAACCCTAAATAACTGTACTGATGCGCTCCGATCAATAAATAAAAATGATTAAATTATTAAGCTCTGAATAATTACTGTAANAACCCTAAATAACTGTACTGATGCGCTCCGATCAATAAATAATAATGATTAAATTATTAAGCTCTGAATAATTACTGTAACTGGTTCAATTTACACACATGGACAAATACACTTGATAATTATGACACTGACTACACTATCACTGTTGCCCACATGCCCGCTGGTGTGGTGCATCTGGAGTGGAGGACACTACGGCGGCAGTCACAGTTGGCACAAAGGTACCAGTGAACGCCTGGTTCACGTTAAACTGTGTAAATAAAGCAGAGGCATTACTTACACCTACTGACTTTTGTAACAGGTAGTATCCTCTGAACTGGCTGGGCACCTCTTGCAGTTTGTGCATTTTCCTGGACAGCCACAACTTCAGGGAAATAACAGGTTGTTCTATGTGAATGGTGGGTTTCCTGGTGTAAGTGGGTGTCTTGATTGCACCCACATTGGCATTAGGAGCCCAGGTGGCCAGTTTGCAGAGCTGTACCGTAGTAGGAAAGGATATATGTCGCTCAATGTTCAGGTATGTTTGCTGGGATGTGTACCACATTATTTTTTATGTACAGGATTGTTTGTGTGTAATGTTTATTGGATACGAATAATTTAATACCATACAATTTATTTTAAATATGACAATACTAAAATGTTTTTGTCTGCCAGCATTCATCGTTGTTAATATGTTCGGTAAAATTGTTAAATGAAATTTTCAGGTTGTCTTAGGCCCTAACCTACACATCCTGGACATTGTGACTAGGTGGCCCGGCAGTACTCACGACTCCAGGATATTCAATAACAGCAGGGTGATGACCCGTTTTGAAAATCGTTCTCTGCCAGGAATACTGCTGGGAGACAATGGCTACCTTCAACTGCCATTGCTCTTCACTCCATTACTGGTCCCAACAACAGCTGCAGAAAACATGTACATCGCAGCACATAAGAGGACCAGGAACACAGTGGAAAGGCTGTNCTGGTCCCAACAACAGCTGCAGAAAACATGTACATCGCAGCACATAAGAGGACCAGGAACACAGTGGAAAGGCTGCTCGGAGTATGGAAACGAAGGTTTGCATGCTTTGGCCATAGATTATGGACAAGCCTCCATACAACCAGCAGGGTCATCGCTGCATGTGCTGTGTTACACAACATAGCAGTTGCTCATGGTGAACCACTACCACCTCCTCCAGCTGACGAGGATCATTTCATGCCTCCCGTTCTTGCTGTGGAGAATGCTGCACCACAGAATAATCGTGGAGCTGAAGTNATGGTGAACCACTACCACCTCCTCCAGCTGACGAGGATCATTTCATGCCTCCCGTTCTTGCTGTGGAGAATGCTGCACCACAGAATAATCGTGGAGCTGAAGTCAGAGCTACATTCATTCAGCGAAACTTTAATTGAGAACCACTATCCTCACAGCAATACATCTCTCCAGCTGTTAATGCTCATTTTCTCACAGAAGCAAATTATGCTGTATTGTAAACAACTTGTGAAGTTGTTTTTATGATTCAACATTGTATGCATACTTGTGACATGGTTATAGGCCTCCAGGGGAACTCTCCATGTAAAAAAAGAGTAACCCATTGCGTGATGTACCTCCAGATGTTTACCACCAGTGGTAGATCTCTAAGGTGATGTGGAAACTGGCACAGAATGGATAACCACAATCAGGTAAGTGCTTTGTTGNAAAGGAGTAACCCATTGCGTGATGTACCTCCAGATGTTTACCACCAGTGGTAGATCTCTAAGGTGATGTGGAAACGGGCACAGAATGGATAACCACAATCAGGTAAGTGCTTTGTTGTTTCTTTTTGAGCTATTAAATGTGCATGACAGTAAATTAACAAGCTGTTGGAATTCTATGCACAGAATAAACTTTCAACATTTACATTTGAATGCATGTCACATTGGCAATATTGTTATAATAAAAGTAAATGTGTCAAACTGGTGTCATCAAATGTTACAGTACAAATCATTTATGTTATGCATTTCTTATTTGTCAATATGAAACATCTATATAAGAACATATCAACAAGTAATGCATTTTAAATACATAATGGTTACATCATACACATATTTGTTTAAAAGACATAACAACAATATAAACAAAGTTTAATGCATGTAATATATGAATACCATTTACTAATACCATATAAATAATATACCATTTAGTTGTGTTATATACAATATGCTTCAAAACAATCTTATATAGTATCCTTTTGAACAATACAATGTAGCCACTAGAATTGTCCTGAAATAATTAATTAACATCATTATATAATTTATCCAGAAAACATTTTAAGGATAGCCTTCCAAAATTATTGATCNCTGAAATAATTAATTAACATCATTATATAATTTATCCAGAAAACATTTTAAGGATAGCCTTCCAAAATTATTGATGATAGGTGTTGCATTAATGTGTTGTGGTAGTTTTTTGAAGAACTTTATTTCAGAATAATCTATGTATATGTTTTCAAAGAACTGTTGTAGTAACGTATATCATGTGAAAATCATCATGTTGTTATGTATGATAGTACATCTACATATGAAGATTGAGTGACTATAATAATTCCACGCATTATGGTATGTTAACATCAGGCACAGCGCAAACAGTTATATCGTGATCAAATGTATCATTTACAAATGCAGTGTATTTGTTTTGTAATAAATAGTGGTTTTAATTTGTACACTTTATAAGCGATTGCTTTTGTAATACTGTATACATACTGTTTTACATGCCTTGACCATGTAAAATAAACACATTTTATATCCATTTCGGTTGTTTCATTTATGTAAATACAACATTTCAGAACTACTGTCTTGTAAACAAAACCTTCATTAAAACGAACAACCTTCAGTATGTAATAATAGGGATTTGTATATATATGTGTAAATATAGCACTGGAATACATGCACTACAGAAGTTTGAAATAGCTGTTTACATCTGTGCTTAAAGGTAGTTGTTTGAAAGCAGTGTGTTCAAGAATCCTTTTTTTTTCTTTTTGCAGGTTACTGAAGAAGGTGCAGTGTGTCACTGTTAGTCTCAGGTATTGTTTGTAATACACATGAACTGTTACACTACAGCCATAGCACAACATCCACATATGCTAGAGTAATATAAAACTGTGATAATGTAACCACCTTACCTTACCTCAGNCTGAAAGAATTAATTAACATCATTATATAATTTATCCAGAAAACATTTTAAGGATAGCCTTCCAAAATTATTGATCATAGGTGTTGCATTAATGTGTTGTGGTAGTTTATTGAAGAACTTTATTTCAGAATAATCTATGTATATGTTTTCAAAGAACTGTTGTAGTAACGTATATCATGTGAAAATCATCATGTTGTTATGTATGATAGTACATCTACATATGAAGATTGAGTGACTATAATAGTTCCACGCATTATGGTATGTTGACATCAGGCACAGCGCAAACAGTTATATCGTGATCAAATGTATCATTTACAAATGCAGTGTATTTGTTTTGTAATAAATAGTGGTTTTAATTTGTACACTTTATAAGCGATTGCTTTTGTATTACTGTATATGCCTTGACCATGTAAAATAAACACATTTTATATCCATTTCGGTTGTTTCATTTATGTAAATACAACTTTTCAGAACTACTGTCTTGTAAACAAAACCTTCATTAAAACGAACAACCTTCAGTATGTAATAATAGGGATTTGTATATATATGTGTAAATATAGCACTGGAATACATGCACTACAGAAGTTTGAAATAGCTGTTTACATCTGTGCTTAAAGGTAGTTGTTTGAAAGCAGTGTGTTCAAGAATCCTTTTTTTTTTCTTTTTGCAGGTTACTGAAGAAGGTGCAGTGTGTCACTGTTAGTCTCAGGTATTGTTTGTAATACACGTGAACTGTTACACGANGAACTGTTACACTACAGCCATAGCACAACATCCACATATGCTAGAGTAATATAAAACTGTGATAATGTAACCACCTTACCTTACCTCAGTGCTAACAACTATTCATGCTCTAAATAATCCTAGGTTATATTTTGAGTGTTGTGTGTTACTGTATTGTATTGTTGTATATTATTATTCCATACTGTACAGTCTCACTTTATAGAGATAGGATTTGTTTTGTGTTATTGTAATTTAATTATATCTCTGTAATTATTCAGAATAGGGGAATTTTTGAAGGCAAAATCGTAGACCCACAAAAGTAACATAAATGGGTTCTGCATAGCTTACNTCTCACTTTATAGAGATAGGATTTGTTTTGTGTTATTGTAATTTAATTATATCTCTGTAATTATTCAGAATAGGGGCATTTTTGAAGGCAAAATCGTAGACCCACAAAAGTAACATAAATGGGTTCTGCATAGCTTGCCTTTTTAATATTGAGGATGGCGTAATGATAAAATAAGTAGAACATACTAAATAAACCCAACAATCGTCGGTTAGATTACCACCTTACAATCCTAGGTTAGATAAAACCCTACAATCCTAGGTTAGATTGAAAATGTAAAATAGTGATTCACTCATCGCGGGGTTAGGTAAAATTAGGTTAGGTGAGCACATATTACGACATTCGTACTAGTAGTTTGTAATGGTAATACGTTTATGCCCCTAGTAAATTTCCGTCCTGTAAAATTAACAGAGTGGAAATATACCACTTTCCATGAGTTGTTCTTTTATTTTGATTAAAGCCGCTATTCTGAATAGTTACCTATTTCCCTGTAGTTTCTGAACAGTTATTGTTTTCACTTAATACCATATGAGGTTTTAGGTATTTGTGCATGAAGAGATGCATTGAACATATGAATTGAATGTGTGTTTTAAGCCTCACCTTAAATATTTATATTGAATGAGTTAATAGTATTCATATTAGATGCATTGTACTTTGCTTATATTGTTAAATATAATGTACTGTAATGACCTGTCTCTATTGTACTCATTTAAAATGTTTTAAGTTCTTGTTGATGTCCTTATAATATGTATCATATTTTAATTCAGGGACAAATAAGAAATAACTTAAATGAACAATTTCTACTGTAACATGTTATGGTATGTCACATCAGCTTGATGTAGTTAATTTTTAACAGTATTGGCAATGTTACATGTAACCAAGTAAACATATTGTAAGTTGTGAATTGTAAAATTAAATTGTAGAAAAACACTTCCTAGAAATTCAAATAAAATAACTTAACACAATGCAGTTTGTAAAGAGCAGGCATTTAAGTACTCTTCTTTTCAATTTTGTGCTATCATCAATTACCCACATAAATAATACAGCAGCCTTGAAAAATATATTGAAATATAACTTTCAGGAACAGTTAGTGTAACACAAAAAAAAGGAAGCATAACTGTAGCAGAGTATATATGTATTTAAAAGGGTGTAGTGCATTTAAAATGTGTGTATTCATCTGTTTTATTTTAAATAGATTATACAAATATGTTAAGTTGACGTAAATGTAGTTATAGTTTGTGAATGTGTGTTTGTGTAAATGTACTAAATACTAAATAAAGAACTATGCATGTGTATTTTGGCATTAAAAATAATTTTGATTCATTATTTTGATTTATGATTTCATAGGTTGTTTATTGATCTCAATGAGACAGGTTACAATAATTTGAATACAATAGGAACAGTTAATATAGAGTAGATGTGTGCCAACGAAAACTTCGTTCTTCCACAGAAATGGAGATTCTGGATATACAAGTGAACTGTAAAAGAAATAAACAAATAATGAGTAACACTGGAGAGGGGGAATATTATCCAAAACCCCCAAAGAAACGAACAAAATTAAAACAACAATATCAGGGAGAAGGAAAAGTACCGGGATACTACCCTAGGGAAGAAACCAGGGTTAAAAAACCTTATGGGAACAGAATATGGAATAAAGCCAACTAGTTATGAAAAAGGACATTACTTAAGGAGAATAAAACAGGAAAGGTAATGTAGTGATCTGCAATAGAAGAAAGGAGCCTAAAGTAATTTGTAAAATGTGGGCGTTGTGCCCTGTGGGACTAAGGCACCCACACTACCATAGAAATTAGTGTAAATTAAATTAAAATGAAATTATGTACTCGGAAAAAGGGATGGAGATGAACAATGTAATGTGTGTGGGTATGTGGAACCCTATGGGGCTGTGGCGCCTGCACGACCATAGGTGTAGTACAGATAGGGCGGAAGGTAAGGCAATAAACTATAGCAAAAGGGAAAGAACCCTAAAAGGGTGGAAATCGTATTGATGTAGATGTTGTGACTTGCGGGACTGCGGTGCCCGCACAACCATAGGTGTAAGTGTGAAGTTATAATAAGAAAGTAAACCGGAAAGTGGACAAAGGTAGCATAAAAAGAAAAGCAATATCGTACAAAAACAGGCGAAGGTGTGGCACAAACANAACCGGAAAGTGGACAAAGGTAGCATAAAAAGAAAAGCAATATCGTACAAAAACAGGCGAAGGTGTGGCACAAACAGAAACCTAGAGGAATAAATGAAGGGAAAAGGAATTAAATAAATCGGGAACATGCACAGCGCACAACAATGATACGAGACTAAAACTCGAAAGAACAGGAAGGCGAGTAGATTGTGGCCAGCTGCACAAAATAGGAACACCTGAAACAATGAAAATTGAAACTATGAAAACCCGGTAAAGGGAAAGAGACCAACAAATGGTGTAACACACTAAACAGTTAATAAATACAATATTCAATAAAAACGACAGTAGACAATGAGTGAAAGTACTCGTATATAAACGGATATCTACTAGTTATATATAAATATAGAAATGCTTCCTGTGGCCACGCCATGTACACACGGTGGAAAAATGGACAACTAGAACAAGAATATAGTACCGATAATAGTACATTTATAGCCTAAATGTAACACTCAAAACAAATGGAATAGGATAAAAGTAGTATAAACAACATGGAATGAATAGACATATACAAAAGGATATAATTAGAACGCCCCAGTAGAGAATGCCGCACGTGCATTTATGTTGCATTGAATTAGGGTTACAATTGGTTACACACTTGTTTTTGTTATGTTTTATTAATTGGATTATTTTTTTTGGGAAATCTTGTATTTTTTATGTGTATGGTTTGATTTGTCATTAACTAAGTTATGTGTCTATAGTGTACTATATTAACCTGCTCCATGTCACCTGAGCTGTGATGGCTCATATGGGATCTATAAAATTATAAAGTAAAATAAATATATATGTATAGCATTCAAAGAGCTTGTGAAATTCCTGTCATGCACATTTAATAACTTAAAAAGAAACACGAAAGCACTTACCTGATTATGGTTATCCATTCTGTGCCAGTTTCCACACCACCTTAGAGATCTACCACTGGTGGTAAACATCTGGAGGTACAGCACGCAATGCGTTACTCTTTTTTTTTACACGGNCACCTTAGAGATCTACCACTGGTGGTAAACATCTGGAGGTACAGCACGCAATGCGTTACTCTTTTTTTTTACACGGAGAGTTCCCCAGGAGGCATGTAACCATGTCACAAGCATACATACAATGTTGAATCATACAAACAACTTCACAAGTTGTTTTTACAATACATCATTTGCTTCTGTGAGGAGTTTCTTGCGCAGCTCGTGCAGTTCCTCAGCATGTTGCATCTGCTGCGCATGAAGCTCTTCCCTGCGCTCTTCTGCTCGAAATCCGCATCGAATTGCCTGTTCCTCACGTGCACTGCCCGAGCTGCCTCTGCTTGTTCATTGGCAAGATGCTGTTCTTCAGCCTCTGCCAATGCCTTGTTTGCCCTCATTCGAAGCCTGTTTTCAGCCTGTTACATTGCTAGGACTTTTCTTGCACGTCTGTCTGAATGCTCAAGGTTTGAAACCCTACATTCCAACTCCACATCTATGGTTGGTATACGTCTAGAGCTTTGCCTAGTATGTGAACCAGATTACAGGTGTTCGTGGAATAATGCTCCGAGAGGCCTCTTCTGGTGCACTCACTATCAGCTATTTGCCAGAAGTAAATGCATCACAATAGGCATTAGAGATGCAGCCTTCCTCGCTAGACTGTGGCATAATAGTTTCTACACAAGCATCACCTTCTGCAGAAACTATTGTGTCACAGTCTATTGCATCATCCACGCAATGTAGTACACTGCCCAAAGCTATTTCCAGCTCTAGTTCTGTGACAGGATCTTTTACAAAAGGTCCTCCACCAGTGGCCATTCGCTGTATTGTGGCAAGTGCAAGGGTTTTCTTCCGCTTGGTTTTCTCATTGTCCGAGCATTTCTTCAGCTGGGCAGTGGTATGCTGCAAAGTGTAACAAAACGTAAATTACTTGAAAACAGTTATTACATACAATAATTTGGAGGGCAGACAACATACAAACAATACATAACTCTGTTTCAATTATCACTTAACAAAACTTACACAGAACTGTCTTTGTGCTATTTTCTGCGATAAATCAATTGTAGCCCTAGCTTTAGCAAACATATGGCAAGTATGTGCTCAATTGGATAGCACACAAATAATAATATTGTAAATTCTAATGTACAATATACATTATTTGACATGCATCAAAGGTTTCTTACATGATGCAAACAGACTTCTTTAATTGTGCCTAATTATATACATACATTTCAAAAGATCCTGTAAAATTACTTTTTCATTCATAATTAACATGTCAGCATCGTAATAATACATATTTGCCCATTATTTTCAGGTTGCTTATGCCAATACACTGAGGTTGTTTTTTACATTAATCTGTATTTCGGTTATAAAATGTAGCTACAATTTGCTTACTTTCAGATGTTATTGCAAACCATTCGTTTTAGATTACTGATCTAACCTTGCTGTGGTATGNTATACATTTCAAAAGATCCTGTAAAATTACTTTTTCGTTCATAATTAACATGTCAGCATCGTAATAATACATATTTGCCCATTATTTTCAGGTTGCTTATGCCAACACACTGAGGTTGTGTTTGACATTCATCTGTATTTCGGTTATAAAATGTAGCTACAATTTGCTTACTTTCAGATGTTATTGCAAACCATTCGTTTTAGATTACTGATCTAACCTTGCTGTGGTATGAACATGCAAACAGCTGGTATTATCCCGTATTAATATATAGAATCATACAATTATGGTTAACAGAACATGAAACATTTCCGTAACACATGTAAGTACAAGAAATGCACTGTTTACCATTGTCTGTAAGGGTTTATATTTATATTATAGGTGATACTGCGTATCAAACAAATGAACTAAAATGCAATACTTCCTTACCTTGGTAACATCAGGATGCGAATTGAATTGGCATTATATTTGGACCCATGCCTCCTCTTTTGTAGTCAGGTTACTGCAATCAGTTTTCTTATTTTCGATTACGTTCGCATAAGTACGAACGAGCCCAAATAAAATGCTACGTTCATTATTTGAAAAACGCTCAAACCTTCCACCTGATGATATTCTTCAGATCAAAACAATANTGCATTATATTTGGACCCATGCCTCCTCTTTTGTAGTCAGGTTACTGCAATCAGTTTTCTTATTTTCGATTACGTTCGCATAAGTACGAACGAGCACAAATAAAATGCTACGTTCATTATTTGAAAAACGCTCAAACCTTCCACCTGATGATATTCTTCAGATCAAAACAATATATCATTACCATAGATTACATAAGAACATTTAGGTACACAAAATATTGCACTTCTTCCTATTGGCTGTTAACTATGACATTTCCATGATGTCACTAAAGTTCGTGTATCTTCGGTACACGATCGGCCTTCCTCGCGAAAAGGACGAGACAAGCCTTTCTTTCGGTAAGGAAAAGGATCGACCAAGCCTTTTTGCGTCTCTGCACAATACTTTAAGAAAAGGAGCGTGGCCTTTCTTCGGGAAGGAAGCCTTGAAGAACAAGAAAAGGAAGATCTCCGCATATGGCCCAATGTCCACCGAAAAACGAACAAGGAACAATACCAGATGGGATCAGAAATACTATTCTTCTCGGTAGAGGCCCATAAATAATGGAGGAAATGAAAGGCCATGGAACAAGGGACAGCAAGGTAGGAGAGGGCCGGTCGCCTAGGACAACTAACAGGACACCAAACTCCCAAAATCAGATAATATATCGTGCTCAAGTAAAAAAAAAGCGAGAATGTCACAAACTAACCGAGGGTTATGAAAAAGTACCGAAGGGTAAGAGACAGGAAACCTCACACGAAGCCGTTGAAGGGCAGCATACAAAGAACTACGATCGCCGCCAGTGGAACACTGAAACAAGAGATGGGTCAAATCTGCACTAGGGGTACTGCAGACACAGGAGGGATTAGGGACCATATGACATTTATACAAATGAGACTGGGTTGTATTATGACCTGAAAGGAGATTAAAGGAAGTAACTGCTAAACTACGAAAACTACAATTATGATATTCTTGCCGAGAATATGTAGGAAATAAACGTGCATATAAATAATTAAAAACCGAGGTATAATTTGGCGCCATTTGCTTCCAATGCCGGAAAATATTCCTGTTTAATATGGTATATAAAACCGAAAAGGGAAGTAGGGGCTTCGAGACATCCTGTAAAACACTCAATTTCGCCAATTTGTCCATCATCTCATTCCCTTGAATCCCTAGATGCCCCGGTACCCACATGAAAAGGACAGTAACATATAGTTTATCCCATATGAGCCATATAAGAACCTCCTTATGGGGAGTAGGAGAAGACAAGGCTGTAAATAAACTACGAGAATCCGATATAATCAGAGGATTTAAGACCTTGAAATCATAAACATAACGTAAAGCCATATACACTGCAAAAGCTTCGGCATAATAAACGGTGGTTGTGGAAGGGAGCTTAAAAAGTCCAGAACATTTATGTGAAGAATCAAAATAAGCAGACCCAACACCTTCGACATTTTTTGAGGCATCAGTGTAAATAAAAGTACAGTCAGGATATACAGCAACAGTAGCATTAAAATATTTTTGAATGACAAATAGAGAAACATTTCTAGTAAGAGATAGAAAGAGAGGACAAGGAAAACGAAAAGAAACCTCATACTGCAAACGATGTAACAATCTAGGAAGAGGACGAACAAAGCGTGCCATCGTTAATATTATCTTCGGTAGAACATAACCAAGGTTGTCAACCGCCTGTGCAATACTCCTTACGTGAGAACTACGAGTACAGATATAATGTTTACCTTGCAACAGCCTATAACGGTCTGATAAGAACATAAGGAAAGATTCCATATGCAAGACCATAATGGCAGTAGAAGAGAAAGCACCAAGGATAAGTCTGAGGCAAATGTTCTGTACAGTCTCCAATTTGTTCCCCAAAAAGAGTGGCAGCTGCCCAGCAATCGGAAGACTGTAATCTAAAACAGACCGGATGGTAGATACATAAAAAGCTAGAAGCCCAATGGTAATGGGTGAGAACCTTTAAAATGTTCATTCTTTTGCGACATTTAGCAGTAGTGTAATCAACATGAGTAGTCAATCCACCATGACCCTCTAAAAAGATACCCAAATACTGTATCTTTGTAACACAGGGAAGAAGAGAACCTCTGATGGCTTGAGAAGGTAGTAGCGATGGGGGCAGTTTACGCGTGAAATATAGGGTGCGACTCTTATCCAACGAAATATTGAAACCATGGTCACCCAACAAAAAATATAAAGAATCAAGGGCTGTAGTCAGGGAAGTACAATATTTGTCATAGGAAATACGTTCAACCCAAAGTACGATGTCATCAGCATACTGAATAGAATGAACATGGGAGCCCAGGTGACATAAGATGTCTTGAGTTTACAAGATAAACCAGGAAGAGGTTAAGAGTACTACCTTGAACCAAACCATTGGACACCTGACAAAAAAATCTGCTCCATCAGGAACTCTAGGCATAAAACAATGGACACTAAAGAAAGAATGTATATATTGTATGAGGGTATATGGTAAACCAAGATTATACAATTTACTATAAAGGAGTTTAAAATTGACACTATCAAAAGCCGATTCCAAGTCTAAAACCACGGTACCTAATACATCATAGTGAGTGTAAGTGTCCCGAATATGTGAAAACAATACAGCAACAGCATCCAGGGTACTAATAACAGAATGTAAATCAAGATGTTCAAGAGAAATTAAACAATAATATTCTAACCACCAAGTAAGCCTGTGTTTGACCAATCTCTCAAAAAGTTTCGTNAAGAGAAATTAAACAATAATATTCTAACCACCAAGTAAGCCTGTGTTTGACCAATCTCTCAAAAAGTTTCGTCAAACATGAATGCAGTGTTATCGGACAATAATACTCTATTGATAGAGGAGATTTACCTAGTTTCAAAATCGGGAATNCAAACATGAATGCAGTGTTATCGGACAATAATACTCTATTGATAGAGGAGATTTACCTAGTTTCAAAATCGGGAATGATTCAAAATCCCTCCACACATCAGAGATACAACAATATCAGAACACCTTATCATAGAATTGAGCTAACCACACTATAGTAGTGCTAGGGAGATGCTTAAGGAGACCATAAGAGATGTAATATAAACCAGGGGTGGTATTACTTGTAGTGTACAAACAATGGCTTAATTTCTCAACTTGATGTGGTCGAGGTGACCCAGGGCAAGTTGAGTGTAGAATTGCCCAGCGCAATAACCCAGTAGAAAGTAAGTGATATGGGTAATTTGGTCGATGGTCCAGAGGGCCCTGAGTGCATCCATCAGTTTGCAGATTATATTGTCACGCACTTACTGTTACACTATTTACACCTTATGATAATACTGTGGGCTGTCTCGCACGCCTGACTATATAGAAAATTATGGGAGGTACTACAAAGGGTGTAGGGTCCTACGTGTCCTGGGGGACAATGAATCAACACTCATTAAACTTTGTAACACTGTTTATTCACTGTGCTTGATTACATGTGAATAATGAAAGAAAACAGACCCAGCACTTATGATCTGCCGGTGATTTTAGCTTGAAAATGAGAATGGTGTAATGTGGATACGCGGTAGCATTAAGCTCTCTGGTGAGGGTGTGGATGGTTCTCCCCTCGCTATGGCAAAGGAAGAAAACAAATGTTCTGGTTAATTAAGTAACTACTGCAATGAAGTGATAACAGCCTAAATGATAGTACCGAGAGGGCTCGCAGAGCGGGCGACCAATGTGGTTGTTATGGCTCGAGTGCTGAGGCGAACTGGCAGAGTTATATCGGCTTCCGTCACAAGTGACGAGAACCGACGTCAAACACTGAATTGAAAAAAACGACATGAATACTATGTAACATTGTGGCAATGGTGGAAAATTTTATAAATTAAATGAGACACATTGGTGACATCCCTGTTGATTAAAAAATGTCTGTTAAGGTTGATGTTGTGAAGTTGACGGGTAGGGTCACCACACTAAATTACATGTTACAAGGATGAAGGCCTTTATAGGCAATCTCCCTTTTTGAAAACATAATTGCTCATTAAANACACTAAATTACATGTTACAAGGATGAAGGCCTTTATAGGCAATCTCCCTTTTTGAAAACATAATTGCTCATTAATAATAAACGTTAAATACACTAAAATGCTTTCTTGTGAAAGGCATCTGTATTTCTTTGTTGTGATGGGTTTGAATTTCACTGTCTACAGTGTTGCCAGGTGGCTGTCTCCTGAAGGGATGGACGAGTCCACCTGGGCAAAGGGGTGGGGTTTGCCATGCTCGATNACACTAAATTACATGTTACAAGGATGAAGGCCTTTATAGGCAATCTCCCTTTTTGAAAACATAATTGCTCATTAAAAATAAACGTTAAATACACTAAAATGCTTTCTTGTGAAAGGCATCTGTATTTCTTTGTTGTGATGGGTTTGAATTTCACTGTCTACGGTGTTGCCAGGTGGCTGTCTCCTGAAGGGATGGACGAGTCCACCTGGGCAAAGGGGTGGGGTTTGCCATGCTCGATNGTGTTGCCAGGTGGCTGTCTCCTGAAGGGATGGACGAGTCCACCTGGGCAAAGGGGTGGGGTTTGCCATGCTCGATTGCTCTTACTACAATAAAACACACCCCCGACTGTAGCTGTGAATGAGATGACATTGTTTGATGTGTTTAGAAAAATGCTGCGGACTAGTGGTTACACTTTGGGTCACTTAGCATTTCAGCTTCAGCTTACAGGCCATTTCGATGCCTCTTGGTGGTGCTTCATGTCATATGTTGCAGCGCAAGCTGCTACGACATAACGACCAATTGCCAGTGTGCCCAACGGCTGTGGCTTTGTGGTAAACACAGTTTCGGATCGCTTCTTATTTTTTAAAAGAGTTACCTCTTGTAATAAATAAATAGGACCGTCTCTTGAGTAACATAATCCTTGTTGGCAAGAAAGTGCAAGATCCGTTCTTGTAAACCTGCACTACGCACTCTTGGCTTGATGTGGTTGGTACGGCACCTGTGTAGCTTGTGCAGTTGCTGTGACTGTGGGAGTCAGAGTGGGCACAAGGAGCTCGTGGATGCATGGTTCATATCAAACTATAAATGCCAGGTAAAAAACCTGATGATCACGTGAAGCCGCAAGTGAAACAAATAAAGGAGCTCAAAATGTAGTATCGTCCTGGACAGTATCGGGCAATGAGATCCATAAAAGCAGGAACAAGTGTGAGGGGGATGCTGCGACCACTGTCCCTCTTTATTAGAATGGAAGGCTTTAAATACACCCCATAATATACAAGAGGAAGTAGAACGAGAAAGCGAAGCACGAAAAGTATTCCAGCTAGCCTTTTTATGTTCAGACCACAATTTCTGCGCCTGTACTTGGCAGTGCTTAAGATGTAGAAAATTGANTTCCAGCTAGCCTTTTTATGTTCAGACCACAATTTCTGCGCCTGTACTTGGCAGTGCTTAAGATGTAGAAAATTGGCAAATGTAGCCTGATGTTTATATTGGTGAGGAGCATTCAAACGACGACGATTAACCTTGTCACATTGTTCATTCCACCAAGGGGAACCATGTTTCCGACCACCAAAACGAAATGGGCGAAAAGGCATATAAATTTTATGGGATTCCAAAAGGGAGGCATAGAAGACTTCATAAACCACATTAATGTTACATGCTGTGATATGAGGGAAATGTATAGTTGCTTCCGACATTAAGGAAGAAAATTTGCACCAATCGGCTTGATTATATAACAATCGACATCGACGAAACATAGGGGAAGAAGACGGATTAGTTAGTGAAGCAGTAAGGATAATCAGAATGTGATCACTACCCAGGTATCATTATGTACCAACCAGGTTAAGCATCCAGAAAGGCTGGCAGAAACAAAAGTTAAATCAATTGCAGTTTATCGGTAATGTGGAGGCCCGAGGCATGTAGATTGCATACCATTCAGTAGAGTAAAAGAAGATGTAAGTAAAAATTCCACCAAATGGCGACCAGAGACGTCCTCGAAGGGACTAGCCCACATACGATGGTGGCGAATGAAATTTGGTGTTCAGAGCACGATTGGGCCTCTTTCTTTTCCCAATTTCCACAACCTGTACATGTGGGTGGCGATTTAGGATGGTCATAGACCAAGACGATGGCGATATGGAAGCAGCCTAGATACGACCGAATCGCCACCGCATCAACACTGTGGAAACTATCAGGATAAGTATTATTGAAAACCTCACCAGCATGTGTATCCCGTAAATATATAGCCCTCCCTCTGTCATCCTTAAGTGAGACAAAAGACCGAAAAGATATTATATAAAGAGGGAGGGGTGGTAACATCCGAGATTTGGTCAGGAGAACATCTGTAGTATGAGCGTCTAAATAATGGAGGGGAAATCTATTAGACGAGAGAGATCTAGCGTTCCATTGTATGGCACAAAAATGTTGTGGGAAAAAGAGTGGCAAGAAATAGGAAAATAAAACTCACCTTAAAATGACACATCTCCTTATAGCAAAATTTGATTAAATGTTTGAACAAGACTCTCCCGGTCAAAGCTATAAGTCGAGTCTTTTTTTTTTTGCGATGGTGAAAATATGCTCAATTATATCGATCAAGGAATTCAATTTGTCTTTATTAAGTCTAGGGNTTTTTTTTTTGCGATGGTGAAAATATGCTCAATTATATCGATCAAGGAATTCAATTTGTCTTTATTAAGTCTAGGGACCTCACACACCTCAGCGGGGGGAACCTCTGCAGGTAGTAGGGTAGGAACGGGGGAGAGAAAATTGTCGACAGCATCCGGTTTGAATTGAGCATAATAGTCTCTAATATTAAACAAAGGGGTAACAGTGTTGGAAGTCACTGCAGGTAGCGCCTTGTAGCAAACGGTATAGCCATCGGACCACACTGTGGCCATTCGGGAGGGTAATGTGGAGCCCTGTGTAGCCAGTGAATATGAAGTTGGTAAAGCCAGAGACAAAAATGGGGGAGGAAGAACTGATGGTGTTGGCAGAAGTGGAAATTGAGCTAGTGTTGTGGGTGCGGATATAATTGGATACTAAGGCTGTGGTTGTGGCACTGGAAAAACCCGAAAATAAGGTTGGACTTCAGTTTTTGCATCAACATAAAAAAGGTTTTAATACGCCATAACACATTTAACCTTGCGCTCCCTTTTCCAAACAGGACATTTAGCCTTATCATGAGCCAGGTGCTGACCAGAACAGTGCATTGCATACATACATGCATGTGTATCTGCAGTAGGTCAATCTGCTACATCATGGGATTGGGAACAAGCAGGGCAGTGAACATTTTTAGCATGGCAATGCTTCTGGACATGTCCGAAGTGTTAATACCGAAAACACTGAAAAACTTAATGGAACACAAGGATTGACTTTTTAAATATCTTTGAATATGATTGCTTCAGACGGTAAGTGCTGCCATTCAAAGGCCAGGCTAACTAGTCGGATAGGGACCCCTTCCGATACAGATCCATTAACGATATGATTGGTTAACCTCTCAATGTAAAGAACCTTGTAATCACATTCCAGACCTTCTCGTATTTCAACTACTGACATATCGAGAGGGATGCCTACACCAAACCTTGGCATTGTACTAGGCTTGTGGGTATATTTACAGACACTTTCAATTTCGTCGGTAAATCTGAACCCTTAAACTCATTGGCTGCAAGACCAGAAGCNTGGGTATATTTACAGACACTTTCAATTTCGTCGGTAAATCTGAACCCTTAAACTCATTGGCTGCAAGACCAGAAGTAAAAGTAATTTTCAATTTAGCTGGGCCTGCTCGTTGGATATGTAAAATATCTTGGTTGGGATGAAGTTTGCGACACAAATAAATGGGGTGTAGATTGCCAATATTTGTGTCTTGCGACTCAAAAAAAACAACAAAGGGACCTGGACTATCCTGAGGATAGCATACTTCAGTTAACCTGACTCGCAGTATTAAGAGTCTTNAAAAACAACAAAGGGACCTGGACTATCCTGAGGATAGCATACTTCAGTTAACCTGACTCGCAGTATTAAGAGTCTTCATCGAAGAGCCACCAATCCCGACACGATTAGTTTTTGCCTGTCGACTATCATTATGTGCTTGCCTAACTGATAATTTCCTCTTGTTAACAGGTTGTTCATCGACATCCATTGCTTACCTGCGATCAATATTTATGGATCACAAACACCAATTTGACCACATTACCGCCACATAATAACTGCACACTATTTACAGCAATCCACAAGCCACTCATCACTCCACAACTACTCACAAACAAATGGTGGCAAAAACAGAAAATAGGAGCAAGACAAATAAATGGCAATATCCACCGAATAACGAACAAGGAACAATACCAGATGCTATGAAATAAATTTTTCTTCTCATTGCATAAAAGTGTACTGATGATGAAATGAAAACGTGGGTACCAAGGTGAGCAAAAAACTGTAGGACGAAGATTAAATTTGACACTGTTTTCCAGCCTTATTTTATTTTGAAGGATAGTACTAATATTGAATGGTGATGATAATTGTAGATATTTTTATGTACACTAAGACTATATAAAAGTAGTAGCTTGACTATTAAAATTATTATCATTGTGGTTAATATTATTTTTAACATGGCCCAGGGTGAGGAGGCTCAGAATGTAGTGGTCAGTAAAAAATAGGTGTTTAGGCTGTGTCGTTGCTAGAAAGTAGATGATTTCATGGATAGAAATTGGACTAGAAATTTGGTAGTTATCAGGGGGGAATTTTGGAAAAGACAAATGTCAGCTGATCTATACACGAAGCAGTGTGAGAATTCCATAATCTCAACATAAGTCGAATGTATGGATATTGAGCATTCTACACACCTGTATAAAACTAGAATCAAGTGAGGCCCATGTTAAGCGGTTCGGCACATGATGCCTACTGTAGGCCAATGAAAAATTAAACACCATGACGACATCGTGACTGGTGGGTTTCAGGGTCGTTTGTGGGTTTTGGGGTTGACATATTGACATGGCTCAATGCTGATACATTGGCCTGCAACCCCTTGCCAGAAAGCACCAACTACTTCAGTGCACATCGTATGGTGCTCAGAACAACCCACACACTGCATTTGTGTAGCGACCCATTAGGTATTGATTCACGGATGGTGACACTGTCCATGGCTCTGCCCCCAAGACCTTCTTGACCTATGCATATAATGCTAGTGTCCATACCCTGGCCATACTGAGCACAGGATAGTGAAACCATTGCGAACTTCGCACGCCACACCCTGGATGCCACCGACCCACTGGTCGTGGGGGTCGGGCCAATACAGCAACAAGACAACTACCAATATCAGTGCAAAATCAGTGGGCGAGAGTTCCGGACTAGCTAGCAGGAGGAATACACTTGTTGGTAGGTGATTCACACCAACTTTAAAATAGTGAGGACGAGCAGGACATTGATGCAAAAACCGGCATCACAGCACCGCATCACATGTGACTGAAGTGCTGGCCACATAGTTTGGAACATACATAGTGTCACATTCTCGTTATTCTGCGCTACTTCCCTTTCCTCATCCTGCTCCAGCGAGCAAAGGAGTATATCAAGGCCAGGCGAGCAGTAACCCGAGGAGCACATGAAGATTTACAATGGAGAGCCACCAAATCCACCAGATAAGCCTATCTGGACTCCTGTGCTCCCATCTTTGGGTACATTGAGTTGCTAGAGTTACATTTACAAGAATGTTCTGGTCATTGCCCTAGCCTCTCTCAGTAAGTTCCAGGGTGCAGAGAACCTTTAGGATAGGACCAGCGAGACTACTTAAGTTGCAACGAGCCTTTGAGCTACAGTTTAGAGGATTGGGCGACCTTAAGCACCATTTGTGTAGAGACAACAAAGCAACAAGCCAGCAAAGCAGCAAGTGGCAGTGACAAAGGCCAACAGGAGTGAAGTCTGAGATTGTGAGCATCCATACAGCGGAGAGTTAGGGTGCCAGGCAGGACTATTAAACTGGAATAGTGAGTGACAGACATTTGGAACACTGGCAATAGACAGATAGTATATGTGAAAATAATGAGTATAAATTAATTACTACAATCGACGTAGCAACAGTGATAAGGACTTTAATTTTAATTGAGAAAGGCATTAAATATTGTGCTAACTGAAAATAACATGAGTTAAAGTGGAGATTAGGTATTTTAATGTTGTAAATAATAGCTGTGGGAACAAATTGAAAAGCAAATATGTTTATTTACATTTTTTAAAGACATCCATCCCTAATGAACTTGGATATGCCATTGGCATCTTTTAACACTGTTATCAAAATTGGGATGGAAATTTTCAGTTGTAAATTAAGATAGACACTTTGCTAGTAATTAGTGATAGTAAAATAAATGAATAAATTGTAATAACTGCAAGCCTGATTATTACCACTGTTTTGTGTAATGATCACTGAGAATTTAAGTGAGGAATCACTGCTAGCATTAATTGATGTATTAAGTAGCCAAGTGATTGCACTTTATTAGCCTTGATAACCNTAAGTGAGGAATCACTGCTAGCATTAATTGATGTATTAAGTAGCCAAGTGATTGCACTTTATTAGCCTTGATAACAAAATTAGTAGTCTGATTGAAAGTGTAAAATATAATGTGATGTGAATCAGATGTCCATGTGAGCTCTCGTGACCACTAACATCTCTGCAGTCACTTACACCACCTAGCCGACATCGGGCCAAAGCGAACACCTGGCCACGAGTACGTCAGTATTGGCTGGCAAGTATGGAACGCACCTGCCTCGTCATGTACTATGTGACTCAAGTGACCATCTTGCTTTATTTACCTCAAGAGGGAACTCTTGGGGGAAAAGAACAAGCGGTCGAACTCGGTGTCCCACCGAGAGCCACATAAGTTAGGCTCCCCAGCAATTGGGGGGAATATTGGTGCAGCTCGCGCCGCGACTGGTGTGCTTTCCAACTATGTGATGACGATCGACCTTCTGGCTAGGAAATCAGTGCTATGTGACCCTTAGTGCGGTTAAACAGTGGGGAATTAAAACCTAATGATTTTGAAAGTATCACAAACACCATACCCAACCAATTTAATATAATTTTTTATTAAGTAAAAAACCGAGTGTGGTTACCTACATCCCATTTCAGGGATGGACTAGCCCAGCCCACCTAGGTTGCAACACTTGGACTCGCCCATCGGCGAAGCCTACCAGAAACTGTACGGGCATTTTCAAAACTGTTATTCTTTTAATTTTTATAATTTCAATTATTTTTATTAAGCGAAAGTGTATTTGTTTGTTTTCTTTCCAGCAGACTGCCTACCATGGCTCCAGATTATTTATTCCATTTCTCTAGTGCGGTTACATGCCCAGTGATGTCACAGTTACAGACTTAGTTAACATTTAATTAAAAATGTGGATCCCACCATTGTGTATTTTTCCATGTAATTGTATTATGTATCACTTCATTTAGTTGTAAATGGGTCCATGTTATTTTGCCACCTAATTTTGGCACCGGCTTCGGCCATCCCTAGCGGTAGCCAACACGTTGATGTTAGTCTGACCCCAGCACTCGGACCANTGGCTTCGGCCACCCCTAGCGGTAGCCAACACGATGATGTTAGTCTGACCCCAGCACTCGGACCAGCCGGCAGCACAGGAGTTTTGCATCGCGCAGAGTAATGTAATTAACCGAAACATTTTTGCTTTGTTTATCTATTTATAGAAGCGTCCAGTATATATAGAATTCGAACATGTGTTCACTGAATATAGGGTTTGTTACAAAATTCGTCAATGGATAATAACACGTTTTACAAACTATCAAATTATAAATGAATAATATATATAAGCACATAATTTCACTACGATTATGTGTATAACATTATTTGAAAATAAAAACCAGTGACCTATATTACCTAACTAATCACATATACAATTATAAATAATTATACATTATTAAAAATTAAATATCGAAAATTTATTAATGTCTTAAATGGTATTGAAAACATTTCATTCTCATCTAAAAACTTTGTAAGTAGTTTTCAATTTCCTCAATAGTGTAGTAACTCTTATGCTTCCAAAATGATATGAATCTTTTTTAACAAACTTGGTTATATCCTTTTCAGAAGGTACTTCTCTAGATAGCAAGTTAAATAATATAAAACCTGTATTGTAAAGACGTTTTTCCNTATATCCTTTTCAGAAGGTACTTCTCTAGATAGCAAGTTAAATAATATAAAACCTGTATTGTAAAGACGTTTTTCCAGTAAAGAACTGGTATGCTGCATAACTCGCAACTGATCGGCATTTCTAGTTTCGTATTATGAACATTTTCATTTTTAAAAAATCTATCTATGTTCTGTTTTACAAATTTAATGACATGAATGACATATTCAGTGTACAGAGTTTTTATTTCATAGGCTATGAAAAATGGTTTACAAAGGGTTCTTTTGTTTACACCAGATATGATATGTGGAGCTTTTAATTTTACCAAAAATATTTTTTTGCTATGACTTTAATTTCCCCAAAATTAAATTGTATATATCATTGCAGATAGAAAAAATGCATAAAAATGCATTAGTACAGTTTTTTCTCTAACATTGAACTAAGGGCTCTTAAGACAGTTTATGCTATGGCTAGCTCTGCCCACGGCTCCGCTCGCGTGGACTACAGAAATATTATTTGGGTTTTTTAAAAATAAAGTCCATAATTTTTAAATTTTTTCCAGTCAATGTCGGCATTTGCTTTTCAATTTCAATGAGTGTAAGGTGACAAACGTCGTCATTAAATGTTGCTCGCGTGGTTATAGTAACAAACTTATAGGGAGAAATAACTGTATTTGTTAGTAGACCGACACTGATCATAAACACCGAACAGAGCACTAACTATGTCATTTTTTTGGTGTTAGGATAGCTCTTTTACATAGCCACTTGTCTTCATTTATATTTCTTTGTAGATTAAGGGAAACACTAGCAATCAGTTTCGTACCGCTCTGCACAAAATTACTAAAATCCCCTCGGCATCATTTTCTAACCACCCATCTCCAATTTTTAGTAGTGTATCAGCATAATATCCTGCATTAACATCATTGTAGAGGTGCACTCTCATATTTGTCGTCAAGCTGAATTTCTTGACATTTGCCAATAAGCTTGACGACTTGAGACAGGCTTTGATTTCATCTGCAGGTGTGCCCCTCTGAATCACCGGTAGAGTTTGGCGGTAATCACCAGCCAGTAATACAACCATTCCTCCCATAATGTCTGTATTGTTTCGTATATACTGTACAGTTCGGTTTAGGGCCTCTAACGCTTTTTTGTGTCACATTGTGTTTTCGTCCCACACTAACAACTTATATTGACACAGTATTGTACCCCGAGCACTATTTTTACTAAAAAAAACATTCCTGAGGGAATGAGATATTTTTTCGGAATAAAAAGTAGCCTATGTCGCTTCCCGGCCCTCTAATTATCTCTGTACAAAAACTTACGTCGATCCGTTGCTCTGTTGTGATTTGAAAGAAATACAATCAAACCAACACACTTCGCATTTATAAGTTAGGATGTCTTGACTTGTTCACACCAAGTCAGATTCGAATATATTTGGAAACCCGAAAATTTCACTACAACAGCTTCATCAATTTTTTAAAATTTTATGATTATAAAAAATGTGTACTTCATCCCTACCTTGTTTACAAAATTGGATGTACTCTGTTGTTTCAACATTCATTAATAATATATTTAATTAAAACCATTTATCTATGGACGTTAATATTTTCTCAGTAATATGGCTAAGATTATCAAGGTTTGATCCTGCAGTTATAAGACTAGTATCATCAGCTAATGGTGTTATGATACCATTTTATATATTACTTGGTAAATCATTAATATAAATAAGAAATAGTAGGGGGCCTAACTAACTCCCTTAAAGAACCCCAGTAAGAATTTTTTGCCAACTTGAAGTAATTACATTTTCATTATCAACTTGAAATGGTCGAGGTGATCCAGTGCTGGTGTAGTGTAGAAATGCCCGGCACCATAACTCAGCTTGCGAGTTAATGATGAGGGTCGTTCGGTCGACAGCCCAGGGGACCCTGGATGCCTCCATCAGTTTGAAGATGAATTGTCATGCACTTAATACTACACTACTTACACACATTGACCTTGTGGTGAGATTGTAGATCACCTCGTATGCCTAAATTATATTAGAAAAATGGTGGGAGGTACTACAAGGGGGTATAGCACCCTATGTGTCCCAGAGGACAATGAATCAACACTCCCTAAGTTTTGTAAATGTGGTTATTCATGTACTTTATTACATGTTCAGGAAGTGGAGATGTGGATACTAAATAAAACAGACCCAGCATCTTTGGCCTGCAGGTGACCTTTGCGTGAAAATGACCTAAGTTAGCATTGTGTTATGGAGATATGCAGTAGCGTTAAACTCTCTGGTGAGAGTTCAGGTTGTACTTCCCTCGGTACAGAAAAAATCAAAGGTTCTGGTTAATTACGTTACTATGGTAATGCAGTGAGATCAGCCTAAATTATGGAACCGAGGGGGCTCGCGGAGCAGACGACCAATGCTGCTGGTCTGGCGCGTGTGCTGAGGTGAACTAGCTGAATGGTGTCGGCTTCCGTGACAGGTTTCGTGGACCGACGTCAAATGCCGAATGATAAAACATGACATAACCACTATGTCGCATTATTGCACTGGTGAAAAATTATATAAGTTAAAGGAAACACATTGGTGACACCCCTGTTGATTAACAAATATCTGTTAAGATTGATGTTTTGAAGTTGGCGGGGAGTTTCACCACACTAAATGAAATGTTACTGTGATGGAGGCCTTTAAAGGCTGTCTCCCTTCATGAAAACATAATTACCCTCTTATAAATATACATTAGCTACACTTTTAGTCTTTATTGTGAAAAGTCTCTGTATTCCATTTGCCATGATGTATTTGCATTTCACTTCCTACATAGTTGCCAGGTGGCTGTCTCCCGAAGGGATGGATGAGTCCACCTGGGCAAAGAGGTGTGGGTTGCCACACTCGATGGCTCTTAATACATTAAAACCCACCCCTGAATGTAGACTTAAATGAGAAGATGTGATATCTATGTTCTGTTTTACAAATTTAATGACATGAATGACATATTCAGTGTACAGAGGCTATGAAAAATGATTTACAAAAGGTTATTTTGTTTATGCCAGATATGATATGTGGGGCTTTTAATTGTACCAAAAATATTTTTGCTATGACTTGTTATTATCCACTAATGAATTTTGTAACAAACCCTATATTCAGTTTATGCTATAACTAGCTGTGCCGACGGCTCTGCTCGCGCGGACTACAGAATTATTATTTGGGTTTTTTAAAAATAAAGTCCTTACTTTTTATGGTTTTTCCTGTCAATGTCTGCACTTGCTTTTCAATTTCAATGAGTGCAAGGTGAAAAACGAAGAAATTGAATATTGCTCGCATGGTTATAGTAAAAAACTTATAGGGAGAAATAACAGTATTTGTTAGTAGACAGACACTGACCATAAACACAGAACAGAGCACTAACAATGTCATTTTTTGGTGTTAGGATCGCCCTTTTACATAGCCGCTGGTCGTCATTTATATTTCTTTGTAGATTAGGGTAAACACTGGCAATCAGTTTCGTATCACTCTGCACCAATTTACTAAAATCCCCTGTTGATGACACAAACATTCACATTATTACGAATACGACGAAAGTGACGAGAGTTGTGTGGATAATGCAGAGGATGGCATTTCTTTTTTGTTCGATGATGTTTTTGAAATTGGCATACGAGACAAAATCATAAACAAAGTAATTATTTCTAAAAAACAAAACCCTTTTTTAAAAACGCTTTAAATTCTAACAAATAACTAAGGCGAAAGAAAAAATAAGGAAACATTTAAAACATACATTTTTAGAGTCGAAAAATACACAAAGATGTTAAGCCACAATCGAAATAATGATATTTCATAAATTTTTTTGGAAGTTGAATAAGACAAACAGGTGGCAAAGAGACTAAATGTTCTATAGATTTCACCTTAAACAATCTGTACTCACACGTATTTACGAAAAATTTTTTAATCAAAGACGTGTTTACAGATTTGGAAATCAATATCAAAATAAAAACAAATGTGGAAAGTAAATTGTTTCATTTGGCATTTCATCAGATATTGTACGAATTGGCGCAAATACATACAAATATTAATCCCGAAGAGTTTTATACATGTACAAAATCATTCAATATTTTATAAACATAACATGGATTAAATTTTCTTAATTATTTTACTTTATCCCTAGTCTTTTAATTTATCCCAAGTCTTCCATCTATAAGGTATCATTCGGAATCCCATTAATGCCCTTTGAAATATTTTTTATTGCCTTGTACAATGAATGGTATATGCAATTGAATATCATTACCTAAATTTTTTTATGCAATATTAATTTAATCGCCACTAAACATATATAATAAGATTTCTCGGCCAGGTTCGTCAAAATTTGTATCATCGATGATGACAAATGTACAGTCAATTAAGTTTTAAAAACAAAATCTTTCATATCTATTATTATGAGAACAATGGCCGGGCAAGATCATCGAGTTGTGTTTACTGTGGTGTCTGATCAAGTACCCGTGACAGCAGACGATCGTGAGTGAACTTCAGTGCTCGGGGAAGATGGTCGTCGCCTGGTCGAGTTTCTGCCACCAAGCGTGCATAGACTGGGTGCTGATATACAGGAAACGCATCGGCGGGCCAGGCAAAGATGTCGAGATCGACGAGTCGAAATTGGACACGCACAAGAACCGCGAAGGATGCAAAGTTCAGAGCCAGTATGTTTTTGGGAGCGTGCAGAGGGACGACCCTACTAAATTCTCCCTGGTGTCAGTGAAAATGAGAAATGTCGTGACTCTGGCCAAGATCAACCGAGAATGGATAGCACCTGGCACAACCATGATCTCAAAACAGTTGGCGAGGTTACAGCAACCAGGATATTCATGGCTACTGCCACATGCAAGTGAATCACAGGAGGGAATTTGTGTGCAGCGAAAAGAGTGGCCTGGTCAACACTCGAAACACGCTAAAGATTAAAAGAGGCGAGGAATTGAGGGTGCACACGCAAAACATCGAGCAGAACTGGTGCTCGGTGAGGTACAGCATCCCGTGCTTTGGCCGATAGAAAAACAATGGGCTTGGCTACCTGGCATAGTACATCTGGAAAAAGAACCACCAGTAAGGCGAACGACTACACTCATTAATGGTCCACATGAGAGCCATGCACCATCGGAATCGATGCGGAGAGAATGACAGCGGCGAAGGTGGTTCTCCTTTCGTAAGGTAATGGTTTGTGTTTGTTTAAATTGTAAACGAGCGAGTGAAAATTTTAATTTACAGACACAATTGAGAGTGACTTGCTGTTTGTGAATGTTTGAAATTAAATTTTAAACGAGCGAGCGAGTGTGTTGCGGTTTTGTGTTTGTTTGTGTTTGTTTAAAAAGTAAACGAGCGAGTGAGTCTGTTGCTGCTTTTTACAGTTTAAAAATAAATTGTAAACAAGTGAATCTGTTGCTGTTTGTTACAGTTTACAATTACTGTAAACAAACGAGTGAGTATGATGATGTTTTGTGTTTGTTAAAATTTATTTTAAAGTGTAAAGGAATGAGTGAATGNGTAAACAAACGAGTGAGTATGATGATGTTTTGTGTTTGTTAAAATTTATTTTAAAGTGTAAAGGAATGAGTGAATGGTTTTAATTTACATGCATGAGAGCGAGTTTTTTGCTGTTTGTTACAGTTTAAAATTAAAGCGTTAACGAGCAAGTAAACTGTTTTAATTTACATGCACGAGTGAGGATGAGTTGCTGTTTGTGTTTGTTTAAATATCATTTTTAATTGTAAACGAGCGAGTGAATCTGATGCTGTTTTGTGTTTGTTTGTGTTTGTTTAAATTTAATTTTAAAGTGTAAACGAGCAAGTGAGTCTGTTGCTGTTTTTTACAGCTTAAAATTAAATTGTAAACGAGCGAGTGTGATGATGTTTTATGTTTGTTTGTATTTTTTAAATTTAATTTTAAAGTATAAATGACCGAGTGAGCCTGATGCTGTTATGTGTTTGTTTGTGTTTGTTTAAAATTAAAGTGTAAACGAGCGAGTCAGTTGCTTTTCGCGTTTGTTAAAAATGAAANATGTGTTTGTTTGTGTTTGTTTAAAATTAAAGTGTAAACGAGCGAGTCAGTTGCTTTTCGCGTTTGTTAAAAATGAAATTGTAAACGAGCGAGTGAGTCGGTTGCTGTTTTGTGTTAGTTGCTGCTTGTTTAAAATTAAAGTATAAACGAGCGAGTGAGTTGCGGTTTCGTGTTTGTTACAGTTTAAGATTAAAGTGTAAACGAGCGAGTGAAATGTTTTAATTTATTGACACAAGTGACAGTGAGTTGCTGTTTGTTTAAAGTGTAAACGAGCGAGTGAGTGCGAGTTAATGCTTTTTATTGTTTTGTTTAAATTTAAAATTTAATTTCCGACCCAGAGAGGGCGTAGAGCAGTTGTGTCGGTCATGACGAGTCCGGCCGGCGATGATGGATGCACTTGCATCTGCTGCATCTGTGGAACTTGTATCTGCCAGTTTCTATTGTTCAGGCAAACATTAAAAGATATATATATNCTTGCATCTGCTGCATCTGTGGAACTTGTATCTGCCAGTTTCTATTGTTCAGGCAAACATTAAAAGATATATATATAAAGTATCGTGCATTACGTGTATTTGAATAGGAATGGAGGGGGTACTAAATTTATTCTGGATAAACAANATATATATAAAGTATCGTGCATTACGTGTATTTGAATAGGAATGGAGGGGGTACTAAATTTATTCTGGATAAACAATATTAAACTTTTAACAATGGGTCACTTTTGGCACCTGGATACATCCCGGGACACAAATAGGGTCATTTGCTGTTTTTTTTTTCATTTTCGGTTTTGGTATGCTATACGAAACAATCGGGCGTCAGTCGAAATTTCCCCCCGATTCGGTTGGATAGGCAGGCTGGAACAAACGTGGTGTGGCACAATTTTCTACGCTTTCGGTTTGGATATGAAAACCCATACTATTAGATTCAGTTTGTTTTTCCATGTGGATACATCAGGGGAATTTTTTATTCTAGACTGGGTCTTTGTGGGTGAGTTAGATACACAGGGGAAAATTTCGCATCTGCTTTTTTCTTCTCCAGGTTGTGTTTGGATACAAAATGTGCGACTTTTTAGATCGATCTTGTTGTATCATTGGATATGAAATGTAGTGTTTTTTAAGTGGTTTGGATACGCAATATGAAATAATCGCATGCAAGTGAATCATTGAAATTGGTTAATATTTAGCTTAGGGATATGTTCCACTACTGTTTTGGGTTGTTTTTGGGTTGTGATAGTATCAAAGAGCCAACTCCCTTGCAATATTTTCCATGGGAATAAATTGTTGGAATATTTAATTTTCGGTGAAATTTAATACCTTGTTACACTCTCCACGAGTGTATCATGTTGTTTGTTTTACTGTTGTATTTCCACTGTCACACCATGTTCCTTTGCTGCATCGCAGTTCTAGCAGTTGTTAACTTTTTTNTGTTTTACTGTTGTATTTCCACTGTCACACCATGTTCCTTTGCTGCATCGCAGTTCTAGCAGTTGTTAACTTTTTTATTTTCACAGTCACCATCACTAAGCTGGATTTCGGTGTAGTGTATGAACATGAAGATTATGTCTTGGTTTGTGATAATACCTTCTCAGAAGTGTGGAATTACGATTTGATTACTTTGCAAGATGAGTGTTCAGAAGTTGAAACTATGATAAACACACTTGTATCAGTGTATGAGAACGAAAACAGGCACCCTGCTTGCTCAAAATGCTTCACTTGGCCAAAAATTTAATTTAGCTGTGGTACAATNTGTTTTACTGTTGTATTTCCACTGTCACACCATGTTCCTTTGCTGCATCGCAGTTCTAGCAGTTGTTAACTTTTTGATTTTCACAGTCACCGTCACTAAGCTGGATTTCGGTGTAGTGTTTGAACATGAAGATTATGTCTTGGTTTGTGATAATACCTTCTCAGAAGTGTGGAATTACGATTTGATTACTTTGCAAGATGAGTGTTCAGAAGTTGAAACTATGATAAACACACTTGTATCAGTGAATGAGAACGAAAACAGGCACCCTGCTTGCTCAAAATGCTTCACTTGGCCAAAAATTTAATTTAGCTGTGGTACAATNATGAGAACGAAAACAGGCACCCTGCTTGCTCAAAATGCTTCACTTGGCCAAAAATTTAATTTAGCTGTGGTACAATAAAAAAATATTCTTGTATTTAAGTCTGAAATGGATACCCTAACTTCTTCATTGCCATCCAGATCTAAGCATGCATTAATTGGTCTTGGAGGAAAGATTTTGAAAACTGTTTTTGGTACTTTAGATAGTGAACATGTAACCCTTCTGGAACATCGTCTGAACTCCTTGGCAAACACTCAGGATGACATGTAAACAAACGTGGCTTATTAAATAGTTATAATAAAAATTTTGAAAAACATAATTTTTAATTACACAGTAAAAATCGAAAAATTAGTCAGTGGTACCTGGATCATTATAACATCTTGTTCCATACCATCTGTTTGGCATTACATGACACCCTACATGAAATTATCTTACTGAGTTTTAGGATTGATTTAAATGCTATGCTGCTTCATATCAGTAAAGCTCTCCCTAATGCCAGATTGGAAATTTTTTTATTTGCATCATTCCATCGAAACAAGTGCACATGGCAAGTTAAGTAAAACATTGTTAACTGATGGTTCATTCTTAAACATCTAAAACACATTCAACAGTTCATTACTCTGCATCTTTACATGATAGAATATGTTGTACATGAAAATGTATATATGTTTTATGGTCTAAGTAATGTTCAGGCATGTATTTACGATTCATCTCGTAATATTGTTGTTAATGTTCACTGGGCCACTAAGGATAGTTTGTTTGAATGATATATTTTCTTGGTTCCATTTTTTGCATTCTAAGTAAAACTGATACCTGTTACCCAATGTTCAGGAATGTTTTATTGTTAGTTTGGATCATAAGCATTTTGCTACAGCTAACCACGAGTCTCTTGTAAGAAGTAACACTGACGGCATTACCCTATGCCGCGCTATTTTTCCTTTCTTTGATGCACATGTTGATAAATGTGAATTTAACATTTAAACTGGAAATTCGTATTTTGAATTTTGTGATAAATCTGTGGTCAGTCTAAAATTTCCCGTTTAACCTAAACTTAGTTCTCATTGTTTATTTGTTTATTATGCTACTATTGATGTTACCTTCTTGCGCAGGTTTATTATGGAAAATTTTTCCAATTTTAATCATGCATTTTTAGGTAGTGGATATATAAACAAACCATCTCATTGTGACATCATGAGTCCCTTGGAAAAAAATTTGGTTCTGTAAATTCTACCATTCATTATAACCTATCTATCCCTGTCATCCACATTCCTAAATAAGTAACTAAGCCCTCTCGATTCAATTTTTCTCCTTTCCCTAACCTTACCCTAAATGATTATTTTGTTTAGGAATTAGGACTGTATTCAGAAACAAATCCTTAAACCATGTCTAAAGACTCATTAGTCCTAGTTTAACTAGTCCAGCTCTAAACCTGTGATTATTACCGACTAAAATTTCGTATTCAGATGCAACTTTCCAATATCTTTAGACCATGTTTTACCTGTGATAACTAGTCACAGTTTAAGCTTCGAAAAAGTCTTGGCAACATCGCAAAACTGTCAGTTGCAATCGCAATTAGTTATGAGCATTTCTCTCTTATTTGAATTTATTAATTTTGATATGCATGTCATTTTATGGGGTTATGTTTCGAATGATTTATTGAATTATTAAAGTGTAGTGTAAACAAAGTTACAAGATTGGGTGATGGGAACAGAAGAAAAAGCTTTTTGCTTGAATAACAAGAATGAGTATCGGTAACAGAAAATAAATATGCATATAGGTACATAATACACAAATTAGCCAACTCTTACAGCTCACTTTCAAGAAATAATACGATTTAGAAACATTGACGTGAATTCAAACTCACTGGTCTCTGTAACCATTCGCTGCGCCACAATACAACAACGGCCGAAATACGTGCCGACGGCAAGAAAATCGGGCGTGGCCATCAGCTACAGTATCTCGATGGTGTTTAGGAAAGCACCTGCTTCACCCAGCACTGCACAAGTCAGCTGATGGTCCCACTTTGATCCGACCACGTGGGCGACTCCAGGACAATCTCGTGATTCGGATCCCAATAAACCATCACGTGTGCTCAGACTCAGTGCTGCATTGTCTGGTCTTAGCAAGTGTGAATGCGACATCAGGATTCGTAGCACAACTGATCGGGATGCATACGAACAACCGACACCACTGTGCAACACTAGGCGTCTGCGAGTGTTAGTTGTCCCTCAAAGCAGAGCAAAATCCTTCCCTGCTTACGCAAAGTACAAACCACAAGTAAACTGTGCTACTAAATGTAATTACAAATTAAATTAAAGTGAAGTGTCAACACTTCCTACTTGGAGCACGCTATTCACCGATGCCAATCTAAGTTTAGCCCCCACAGCCATCAGCCGATTGGGGACATCTCAGTTTATATGTTTTAGTAGGAATAGTGAGTGTAAAAGTGTACATATTTATTTTTGCAGCAGTGAAAAGGTTTACCTACTCGGATAGACACATTTACAGCACAATGTGCCCATACACCTAACAGTACGAAATTGTGTTGTCATGAATAATTAAGTAGATTGTTTACTATACAGAATATGTAAGTGTTTGCTAGGGACAATGTTCAGTCTGCATTTAGTTAAGGGAGCTATCCCATCCATGCCTTGTAAATAATTAAATGTCGTAACCGTAATTTGCATTTTTTTATGCTCACTTGTTTCTGAACCCTGGCATCTTCACAGCAAGTGGCCAGAAAGATGCAGGAAGCCATTGAGTCTGAAGCAGGCATTCAATGAAGCAGGCTGCGCAGTTCGTGCTCCCAAGCACATCATCAACTTCTATGTCGTCCACTAAGAACCATAGTTTTTACTTCTTTTTCGACCAAAACCGTATAACTTAACATAACTGCATCGTCCGGGAGGAGCGCCTTTCCGCCTCCTGCAGATCTACAGCCTCAGAAGTGTAAGTTCACGTTTCTAATCCGGAGAGTACACACTCATTTTTTCTGCATCAGCCCCCGACGGCCTTAGTGCAACGGGTCAGCTTAACAACGTGAGCACCATCAAATGGTTTGTAGTTACGAAACATCAATAAATGACTGCAATCCCCAAGTCAACATTTTGATTTACAGGCTGTGCCTCATAAAGGCATTTCGGGAGCTGGACCCATCAACCAGCCATTCTAATGATTTTGAAGTGTTTTCAGTGTAACATGCACTTTTATCAGTGTTTAATTGGCATGTGGAGTGGTCTTACAATTCCACATTTATTTAACTTAACACCAGCACAACTGGCACCTGCGGTGGTACTGGGCCGACCGCGACTACGCACGACTAGGAGCCTATCGAACCACAATTAATTACCCTTTAATTGACCTCACGTCAACATATTGTACTTATTATACGTAATAATAATATCTTAGAACAAGCAACATATTTGTGAATTTCAGGTAGGTAGAAAATACATAGCTAGATAGCAGTTACTATTTCATAAATTACAGCATTACCTGGCAATTCAAACACTTCAAATACATTTAACGAAATCGTTTACTACAATGNACTATTTCATAAATTACAGCATTACCTGGCAATTCAAACACTTCAAATACATTTAACGAAATCGTTTACTACAATGATATTATTAATTAAAAGTGCAAACATCAGATGGGTCTGGTTTTGTGGCCCAGTATTTATTTCGGCTGTGTGGTAGTNATATTATTAATTAAAAGTGCAAACATCAGATGGGTCTGGTTTTGTGGCCCAGTATTTATTTCGGCTGTGTGGTAGTAAATAACAGATGAATGTTTGTATTCTCACCTATAATTCCGAACTAACACTCGTCCTTACAAATAATTTGTTTTTATTAAATATTGTTTGTTATATTCCCGGCTTCGGCATATGCATGAATTAATACTGGAGTTAATATTTGATAACTAAAAAAAAAGGCTTAGTTAGTATTGTAGTCGGAAGTATTATTTACTCAACAATTTCAATATCCACAACCTAAATTCTGCCACCACCATATTTAATACAAGTTTAGTAAGGCATTAAAATATCCCCTTACCTAGTGTAATATAAACGAAGTCTAGATAAATCACAACCAAAACAGTAACTTCTATAAAGCTTTCTGAATATGAAAAAAGTATTGTCAGTTGACTAATTATGAAGATTTAAACTATAATTATATTTTAGACCATGTTTAAATCGGCTCTGAATTCTGCACTTATGCTCTTGTTCGCTTCACATCCTCAGGGAACCAATTTTTAGAATGTCCTGCATCTCCTTCGTCCTCACCCTGTGCAACCTCCTGTCATCCTAATTCTCATATACATTATTGTATCTTGAATGTTTTTTTTGTATGCTCTTTGTTATGTATTTTTGGTTGAAATCCAAATTCTGTACCAAGGTTATTTCTCCACCTTCTGACCGTTATGTTAATGCGCCAGAAAAATGTGTCATGATTCCTTTACATTCTCCATCAACTTCTACTGATGGAAACATTTTTTTGAAGTAAATATATTTGTTAAACATTAGTTAGTGAATTTTAGTGTGTGTATGTCAGTGCTAGCCACATGACATGGTAGAGATTACCAGGGCTCGTTTGATGTTTGATTTTTGCCGGGCGCCATAGCTCAGAGGTGAACNATTGTAGTCGGAAGTATTATTTACTCAACAATTTCAATATCCACAACCTAAATTCTGCCACCACCATATTTAATATAAGTTTAGTAAGGCATTAAAATACCCCCTTACCTAGTGTAATATAAACGAAGTCTAGATAAACCACAACCAAAACAGTAACTTCTATAAAGCTTTCTGAATATGAAAAAAGTATTGTTAGTTGACTAATTATGAAGATTTAAACTATAATTATATTTTAGACCATGTTTAAATCGGCTCTGAATTCTGCACTTATGCTCTTGTTCGCTTCACATCCTCAGGGAACCAATTTTTAGAATGTCCTGCATCTCCTTCGTCCTCACCCTGTGCAACCTCCTGTCATCCTAATTCTCATATACATTATTGTATCTTGAATGTTTTTTTTGTATGCTCTTTGTTATGTATTTTTGGTTGAAATCCAAATTCTGTACCAAGGTTATTTCTCCACCTTCTGACCGTTATGTTAATGTGCCAGAAGAATGTGTCATGATTCCTTTACATTCTCCATCAACTTCTACTGATGGAAACATTTTTTTGAAGTAAATATATTTGTTAAACATCAGTTAGTGAATTTTAGTGTGTGTATGTCAGTGCTACCCACATGACATGGTAGAGATTACCAGGGCTCGTTTGATGTTTGATTTTTGCCGGGCGCCATAGCTCAGAGGTGAACNCCACATGACATGGTAGAGATTACCAGGGCTCGTTTGATGTTTGATTTTTGCCGGGCGCCATAGCTCAGAGGTGAACTAATGAATTGAGGGTCGAGCGGTCGACGGCCCAGGGACCCTGGTATACCATCAGTCAGTTATTTGCTTTATTGCAGCGCACTTACAGTTGCACTCTTTCTATAGGATGGCGAGACTGTCGGCCGTCTCGCACGTCTGAACTATATTACTAAACACTGGTGATGCTAATAAGGTTGCCCTTTAATGATTTAACACTATTTTACTTGTTGAGTTGTTTATTCATCTTCCGTACACAGATGAATAAATAAATGAATGATATGAAAAATGGCCTCAGCTCTTGCGCTGCGAAAAACACGTGGCTTTATGTTGAAAACGCGATTGCATTGAAAACTCTCCGATGAGAGTACGGTGGCCGTCCCTTCATTACTTGAAAAAAATAAAAGAAATGTTCCGGTTAATTAATTTAATACTATTGC
>NQII01000041.1:1145179-1159938 GCA_002778355.1 Clitarchus hookeri
GCATGACGAGAGGGGGGGGGGGAGCTTGAGGTCGGCTTCCGCTACCAGTGGCGAAAGCCGAAGCCAAACGGCGAAAAGGTGTAACAGAACATAACACATGAAAAATGATTATGTGTTAAAAAATTATATCAATTAAATAAAACATAAGAAAACAAAATTAATTACATAAATACACTTATAAAAGCTGTTACAATATTACATAAATGTTTGTATTGCACTTTTGGTGATTTTATGTTTGTTAAAATTATGTACATTAATGAACTACACTTTGTAGCACTTTCCTTCTGGTGCCCAAGCTAGTTGGTGTGGTGCAGCTGGTGCAGTTGGAACGACTGCGACAGTCGGAGTGGGCAGAAAGGAGCTTGTGAACGCGCGGTTCAAGTCACACACTTGAAAGCCGTGGCCTATTTAAGGGAGGGAGTGTGTGCGATTTTAGGCACTCTCCTATTTTTTCTTGTGTTATTGTTACCTCTTTCTGAGTTTTAATTTTTTTCTGGCAAATCCATTTATTTTGCCACCTACTGTTGCATTTCTTTATGCATTTTGATGTACTATCATACTTAATATTTGTTAAAGTCAGCTTTTCGACAATTTAGTTCATTCAACCAGTAATATTTATATGTTTCTGTCAAGATGAATTTTTCAATTTATAGGTGACCAGTTCCATGAGTCATCTGATCAGGTAAATCGTTTTAAAAACAATTTTCCTTGAAACGAAAATAATTGTTTAAAATATTAATGCAGGAAATATTATTTTGATATTTTGTAATTTTCTAGTTAGTTGTTTTTTTTAATCTTTATTATTGAAAACTCACAAAAAATACTTTTAAGGTTATGATGAAAAACGTGTGCATGAAGAACGCGTCCGTATCGAAATGAATGTAGACATTCTTTATGGCATGGTTCATTGTTATTGTGTTTGTCAGGACTGTTTNAACGCGTCCGTATCGAAATGAATGTAGACATTCTTTATGGCATGGTTCATTGTTATTGTGTTTGTCAGGACTGTTTACGTACACATTGACCATGAACAATGCCATAAGAATACCTATTTTAATTTTAATGTGTACACGCTCGTTAAGTACACATTTTTCTTCGTAACCTTACTTTTACCGAGGCCCTATTCTCTAACTTCAGCTTGTTTAGAGACAGTCAAATAGAGCGTCTTTAGCATAAAGTTGAACATAACGATGGTTCTTTGTAGGCGTCTTTGTGTGGTTTTCTGTAAGCCATATTTTTATTGATATCATTGTGCTTAACATGTACGTCTTGCAACGCACTGGACTTTGTTCTGAAATTAACTTTTTGCTTCTTAAATTATATATTTTCCTTTATTACAGAATGCACTGTTTCNCACTGGACTTTGTTCTGAAATTAACTTTTTGCTTCTTAAATTATATATTTTCCTTTATTACAGAATGCACTGTTTCACAAATTTGGTTAGTATAACGTAATTTTTATCTATACATGATATTTATTTCTTAATACATTTTTGAATAATACTTCTGTAATAAATATACTTCTATCTATCGATACATGATTGCAGGTGGTACAAGGTTATTTTGAACAAAACTAGTTAGCAGCACTGACGCGTGACCAAATCCATCACTTCGTATATATGTTAAAGCGAGAGTATGACTAAAATATTATAAAATGTAATACTTAAATGTATTTCAGACACCATTTATTTATGTAAAAATATAACAGAATATAATATTTCTCAAGTTAGGGCATTTTAAAACGTTTTCTTGTCTGCAAGAAATATTACAAAAATTATCCTTTATATGTTGGCCATTTTCGTTCCACTTTCTTTAACAAAGACACCTTGTAGATAGGTATTTATACAAAGACAGTCAAAAGGGATTCGAAAGACAATCATTGAAACATATTGAGTTGCAGAATACCATTTCACCTCGTTAACATAGTTAAGTGTTATATGTATTTATATAAATACAGTAAAACTATATAGAATAGCCCCCCTGGTGTTGCATTAAGCGACTAGATATCTGTAACAGCCATTGCTACTTCAGAAAGCACCCTTTCTCTTTCTTCAACTTCAAGAATAATAATGGCGTTGCTTCGTTTTTTGAAGTATTTCTCTTCGTCGATTCATTTTGGGCTAATCGTCCAATTTTTACCTCCTTTGGGAAAATCCTTTTTATTATCTTTTATGCCCTAAACTTGTAAATTGTTATTTAGTCNGTCCAATTTTTACCTCCTTTGGGAAAATCCTTTTTATTATCTTTTATGCCCTAAACTTGTAAATTGTTATTTAGTCGTGGAATTTAATTTTCATTTTGATTTCTCTGTGTTAAAGTAGCATTTGCCTGCCCAGGACTAACAGTGCCATGGTAAGGCTAGTCCTTGTTCCAGCTCGTGATGTTTGGGCATCTTGCCTGATGCTTGGCTGGCTTTGTGGCAAGAGAATTTCCGCAAATATGCCGCTGAATGACAGGAAAGACTAGTATTTGAATTATTTATCTCCATCTGTTTACTACATGCATGTGCATGTGTCGGCATTAAGTGCATAAAGTCGCCCGTCCATAATAATGTTTTTTGGAATTTCAAAATTAGTACCTTATTTCAAAATTGAATAACCTAAATTAATATTTTTAATAACCTGTATGTTAGTATCACTGAATTTTCCTTTGGGATCCCAAGCATTAAAAATTTGAAAAATTCAAAATTTGCAGAATTATTATTAAAAATATTTTATTCATTAAAAAGTTTTATGTCAGCTGTTAATACAATGATGATATTATTGTTACTTATTTCGTTAGTTGTTCGCAGATAATTATTTGCTGGTTATTATTAAGATTTATATTTAGATAATTTTATTGTAATTATTTTGAGAATCATAATTTGGCTCTCTCTTTCTCTCGCTCTCTCTCTCTCTCTCTCTCTCTCTCTCTCTCTCTCTCTATATATATATATATATATATGGGATTGGTTGGTCGGACATCAGTGATAATGGAAGTTACATAGATTGATAGCTGTATGGGACAGAGGCTCGCCCGATAGTGAATTACTTCCCTAGGGTGCCAGTACAGAGAGTACGAGGATGGGGGAGTGTGGTCACCGACCCTTAGATGTGGCCCCCTCTGATGGTCCAGCAACAGATATTCTGCTATACTCCTTTTGGACTTGTCTAGTGAGAGATGTTATAACCCTTCTCAATGCATACACACTCCCATGTAGATATTGATTAAGGCTATCTCAACTCCTATAATTTGTGACACAACATGGAAAACTTATGAAAATGTAATGCTGCTGTGAAGTGGTTGGAGAAATCAAGTCGTCAGTGGCTGTTCACATATTCTTTGTTTATTTAACCCTCCAAAGGGGCACTTACATTTATGACATCCCACTAGAGCTCGAGGAACTCTTATACCACGAAAAATGATACTAGGCCTATGTGTTAAATATGTTGAAAAATTGCATCTCAGGAGTGAGCAAGCTTCTAAGGTGTGGGGTTACATACTCTCCATTTTAAATAGTTACATTAAAGTTCTGGTAAAAACATTGGCTATAGATACTGTAAATGATCGAGGAAAGTTGATGAAGGTCCGAAGAAGCCACACACGACGTCCACCCCACACAGTCACTAGAATACAATAGTATTATGGAGCTCATGCCGGTCACTTTGAACGTCGTTCGCGCACAAAGTATGGCAGTTTTGGAAAAATGTATTGCTCAAGTAGCTTATAATNGCCGGTCACTTTGAACGTCGTTCGCGCACAAAGTATGGCAGTTTTGGAAAAATGTATTGCTCAAGTAGCTTATAATTAATTATGGTGATTACGATATGTTGACATATATTAAATAGCAGGACGAATGTACACTTTCACATTTAAAACAAAAATCATCAATACAAAGAATGCAAATATGTTGTAGTATAAAGTGCTTAACGTTACTGTTTACGTTATATGCATCAGAATAAATGGTTTGCTTCATGCCTGAGCAACTCAATGTCTGTTTTCAGTTCAATGTCTTGCTGAAAATAATTGCACAAATGTTACCCGATAAAGATTGAAAATATGGAAACTTGGAAAACAACAACTTATTTTACTACACTGAAATATTTTGGATAGGCATATTCTGATACATCATGCCGCTTATATTTTACACTGTAAACACTTACTTATGATGTTACATGTGTAGTTGACATAACTGTGTTACATGATGTTAAGCTTTTGGAAACTCACTATAATTGAACTAATACGTGGCTTTCCTTACAAAGCCATATTTACACCACACATCACTTTTCATGACACTTTAACTGGTACATTACACTCATGTGGACGAATGGTGAACACTAAATGCCCTGACAGGTGAGGTGGCAGACGACAGGACAAACAGTCTCAGGAATACATCAAGTGGGACACATGAAATCCCCTGCCCCCAAAACCTCCTGACCTCATCAGGGGCAGTAGGGTTCCGCTGGCTGGAGTTTCCCACATATCTGGAGGTTGTATCTACCCCGCTGCTGCTGTGGTACTAGCCAGGGGCAGTGACCCTGGGATTATGGTGGCACTGGGGCACTTGCCTTGGATGCTGGGAGGTACCAACAAGCCATGCATATAGCATGCCATCTGTTGCGAAGCTGCTTGTAGCATCGAAGCGGTGAGGAGTCGTTCTCAGACCCCAACTCATCGTTGCTGCTATTGCAGCTGGCACTATGCGGGTGGTGACAGGGTCATCTGGGGCACGAGGCAGGTGGCTGGGCATCCCTATCACATCCTAGTAACATGCCAGACACGGAGACCAATGAACCTGTTCCTAGTATTAGATATGCAGGCATCTCTAGGGAGTTGTAATACCATTATGTAGGAGTGTTACCTGGTGGTCAAAGCCATCGGCAGGTTGCCCAGGTGACACATATTGCACGACATCTTGGAGGCCAGGCACTGTAGGACAGTCGCCCGATACTGCAGGTGTAGGTGTTGATGTAGTGGTGGCTGTAGTGAGTGGTGGGTTCACTGCTGTACCGGCACCATCAGTTGGAGACACATGTGTTGTACTGTCATCATGAATGTCTGATGCAGAAGCATCGGTATCTGTGGTTGACACTGTTGCTTGACTTTTCACATTGCCGTAAGTTTCTGGTGTGTCAACTTCGGGTATCACAACATCAGTGTCGGCAGCATCGGCGAGACATAGCATGTTGCAGTGAAATGCGGTGCTCTGCCTCCTGCTCATGTGCATTAGGTAGTAAGTGTCCTCTAATGCTCTGATGATCTAGCGATGCTGGCACAAAATCCCTTTTTGCCACCTTACTGAAGGTGTGTGTGAACATAAACCAAATGGATGGGGGTGTAGTTGCGGATGCAGCCGAGTGAAGGCGGGCAACCATTGTGTTGTATAACTGTGCTGATTCTTTCTTGCTTCGTGAATGATGCGCTCGCGTCTCCTCTCTCTCTTTGCAGTCTGCTACAGTACTCATAGCATGCTCCCTCACCCCACTTGCAAACTCTCATGGGAGGGGAAAGTCACAGCCTTGTAGCAACTCGGCAGGTGTCTTGCCAGTGGCCAGGTTTGTCCTTGTGCATAGCATGAACAGGGCAGCGGGAAGGTTTTCGGCCCAAGGAATGTAATTTTTCCCCACAAACAAATTCAGCTGTGTTTTTAATTTCTGGTTGTAGTGCTCTGTAGGGTTTGCATGTGTGTGGCATACCACCATCACATGATGTTGCAGGCCCCATCGCATGCAAAAGTCACGCCACACATGGCCCATGAACTGTGTTCCATTGTCGCTGAGTAGCACTTTGGAATAACAGTAAGGGGGGTAAAACTCGGTTTCAAGCACTTTAGCAATTGTTCTAGCTCGCACACTTGTGACTGGATAGGCTTTGACCCATCGTGAAAACATATCTTTCACAACAAAGAGGAACCTCTTAACCTTAGGGGTGCGTGGATAAGAGTCCATTAATCGAGTGCTACAGTCTCGAACGGCTCTGCTGGTTCCCTGGGTTGTTGTTACTGTTGTCCGTCAGTGCAGCGACTTTAGAAACAATTACAAACGATGCATGCGCATACGAAGTTGCGTACATGCATTGTGAAACCAGGCCAGTAAATATGCTTTATAATGTTCTGGCATGTCTGTGCTGCACCAGGATGTTCTGAAAACTCCACAGAATGTGTGTATTGCATAACCAATTTGTTACTACCAGGCAATTGAGCTGTTTGGGTATCAAGCACTGACTTTACCCAGATAATATGGGCAAAGCAGGCAACACTAGGGTTGTCAGATCTCCAGTATTTCTTGGGTTCTCCCATATTTTAGCCTTGTTATTGTCAAATTTCCCATCTCCCATATTTGTATGAAAATCTCCCCATAATATTTAAAAATATTTCCTTTAGTTTAATTTCTTTGGAAAATTTTAATAGCGGAAGTGAATGAAAAATAATAGTTACTCTGTCATCTATGGACAGGAATCGATAATGCGAAGTGTGTTTCTGGTTGAAATATGATTTTTTTAATGTTGTTTATTTCAATAACGTTCTTCCAGGATTAGAAAATTTTGCTTTTATTTCTGTATGTGGGATTGTAAATGGTTGTTATTTTATAGTTTCTATTAGTTATTCATCATGGAGGGGAGTGAGAAGAAGAAAAAGGTGCGATACATGTGCGTGTATCTCACGAAATGGGAAAAATCATTAATCTGGCTGTGGCCCATGAAAACAAATAAACACAAATCATATTGTTATCTTCGTAAAATAGAGTATTCGATTGCACATGAAGGAAGCAACGACTGCTCGCAACATGCTTCAACTGCAGGTAATAAAACATATCTATATAATGAAAGCTTCGTTACCCTTGGCCTTATTAGCCTTTTGTCGATTGCTGCAACATATTGTTGTTACTCAAGCTGAGAATGCATAATTTATTTTCGTTGGCTTGGAGTTTGGGGCAAAAAGAAACAGGTGAATTTTTATTACATTTTAAAATCTTCAACAATGTAACTACGAATGCTAGCATGATATTGGCTGGGAAATTATAACTTGTTTACCACACTTTGAATCATTTTTTAAGTTACAAAATCATGGACTGTGGAGACAAACTTGCAAAATAAATCTTTAGAGATTTGGAAACTGCAGAAAACTGTGGTCGTATTAAGGCAAAAGCGACTGTCAAATAAGTTTTAGCACCGAAAGCGTAAAATATTTTGTTGATATTTTTAGTAATGAAGACGACGCAAGAAAGTTATATTGCTACAGAAGCGTCTAATTACAAAAACCATAAAATGTTTCTAGTTGTTGTGGTGTACTTTGATCCGTGTGAGGGAATTCAGAATAAACTTCTAGATTTTATTGAACAATCTGATGAAACTACTAGTAGTATTTATAAGTTTTTGAATCAGCCAGTAGAACAAAATGGTTTAAATTTAAGGAATGTATCATCTTACTGTGCTGACAATGCATTTTTGAACTATAGGAAGCACCATTCTATTTATGACATTTCTAAAAAATGACAATGAGAATATGTTGAAAGCCAATTGTTCAAATCATATACTACATAATTCTTGTAAATGGGCATGTGAATCACTCAGCATAGATATTAAAGTGTTTGTATTGAAGTTGTAGAGTCACTTTGCATGTTCTGCAAAACGAAGGGAGGCACTGAAATATTTTTTTTGAATTTGTTGATTTTGAGTGGTGTGAGATACTGTATCATGTACCTACGAGATGGTTCTCTCTAACACCTGCTGTGTATTACTTAGTAAATAATTGGGAGGCTGTTAAAAGCTACATTAAAATTACAGATGATTGTCCCAAGGTTGTTAAAAATATTTCAATGATGATGACCCTGAAAAATAATTTATTTAGGCTTACTTAGGTTTTTTCTCTCATATTGCGTATATCTTATTTCAGTCTTCCAAGTATGTAGAAATTGCAGAGATGAGTATCATGGAAACTTTTAATGCAATCTGAACTGTTCCTAATAAAATTACAGAAAGAAAGAATAAAAATTTTTTTGGTTAACATTCCACAGAGAATATTAAATTTGTTGGACGTTAATATTAAAAAAAAATAATTGAGAACAATTTCATTGAATTTTGCACAGAGTTACACATTTATCTGAATAGTCATTTTACTGTTTTGCATTACACGCCAATTAATTCTTTTATTTCGTTGTGACTTAACAGAGAAATATATTTCAATGAAATACACAATAATTTTACATTACTTGAAATAAAGGTAGATGTAGGTGGTATGTATGATGAGTTTTGTAATGTTAAGGAGATTCTAAAAAGTATTATCAGTGCATAAGATATTTCAAGTCAAAGTGGGTGACTGTATTTCAGTAATGTAAAGCCTGTGGAATCGATGTGCCTAATATAGAAAAGTTGTATTTTGTTATGAGCATTCCAGGTTTGAATGCACATACTAAGAGAGTGTTTTCTTTAATGAACTGTAAATGGCCAGAGTCAAGGAACAAGAGTTGTGTTGAGCTCATGAAAGCCGAGTTGCAAGTTGTGGTTAATTTCAAGTATTCTTTCAAAGAATTTTATAATTTCGTACAGAGCCATCGCAAATTAATAAATTCTAGCAGATCAAGCTTAAAATATGAATAATTGATTTCGCAGAGAGTAGTTTATAAAAATTAGTTGTAAGTGGCGAATGTCTTAAATTCTTTCTGGAAATTTTCGACATTTGTGCTTTGATTACAGATTTTTTGTAGCCTTGTTAAAAAGATTGGAAGCAACTAAAAATGCTTTATTTACATTTCGCCTTACATATTCAGTTCAGTTCAAAACTGAGTGAATTACTGTATAAAAAGAACTTGGTGACATAAAACTACTGCAATTAGACAGTTTTTTTTAAGTGTTTCAGGCAATATCCCTTACATTCAGCACTGAAATATGCCAATCTCCCTTATTTTGAGTTTAAATTCTGGCAACCCTAGGCAAAACTGAAATTTCATTACATTCAATGTGGTTGAAAACTGTTTTTCAGTGCTGATGGTTTGGTCGATGATAAGGGGGAAGGATGATTTCACACTCCTCTTCATCCCACACAATTGACTCAGCTGGTTAATGTGATAGTAGGTCTGCCAGCTTATTGTCTTCACCTGCGATGTGCTGTATCTTGAAGTCGTAAGAATGCAGAAAAAGTGCCCAGTGCATGAGCTTGCTGCGGCTCTCCTTCATGCTGTGCAGCCACAAGAGGCAGTAGTTGTCGGTGCACAGATTGAAGCGCTGGTATTTAAGTAGCTGCCGGTACCATTTGATACTCCACACTATGGCCCGACACTTATGCTCATTCGCATTTTACACTGAAGAGCCAAAAAAACTGGTTCACCTGCCTAATATCGTGTAGGGCATCTGCGATCACGCAGAAGTGCCACAAGACGACGTGGCATGAACTCGACTAATGTCTGACGGTATGCAGGAAGCAATTCACACCATGAATCCTGCAGGGCAGTCAACAAATTCATAGGAGTGTGAGGCGCTGGAGATCTCTTCTAAACAGCACATTGCAAGGCATCCCAGTTATGCTCAATAATGTTCATATCTGGTGATTTAGGTAGCCAATGGAAGTGTCTAAAGTCAGAAGAGTGTTTCTGAANAGAACCACTCTGTAGCAACTTTCAATGTGTGGGGTGTCGCATTGTGCTGCTGGAATTGTCCATGTCCGTCAGAATGCACAATGGACATGAATGGGTGCAGGTGATCGGTCAGGATGCTTACGTATCTGTCACCTGTCAGAGTCGTATCTAGATGTATCAGGGGGCCTGTTTCATGCCAACTACACACGCCCATACCATGACAAAGCCTCCACCAGCTTGAACAGTCCCCTGTTGACATGTAGGGTCCATGGATTGATGAGGATGTCTCCATAACCATACACGTCCATCCGCCCGATACAATTGGAAACGAGACTCGTCAGACCAGGCAATGTGTTTCCAGTCATCAACAGTCCAATGGCTTTGTGTCGTGCAGTCAACAACGGTACACGATTGGGCCTTAGGATCCGAAAGCCCATATCAATGATGGTCCATTGAATAGTTCGCACACTGGCACTTGTTGATGCCCCAGCATTGAAATCTGCACTAGTTTGAGAAATGGTTGCACATCTGTCACATTTAATGATTCTTGTCAGTCATCGTTTGTCCCGTTCGTTCACGATATTTTTCCGGCCGCAGCGATGTCGAAGATTTTATGTTTTACAGGATTCTCGATATTCACGGTACACTTGTGAAATGGTCTTACACAAAAATCCAAATTTTATCGCTACCTCGGAGATGCTATGTCCCATCTCTCGTGTGCCGACTATAACACCACATTCAAACTCACTTAAATCTTGATAACCTGCCATTGTAGCAGCAGTAACCAATCTAGCAACTTTGCCAGACGCTTGTTGTTTTATATAGGCACTGCCGACCGCATCGCGTTACTCTGATTTGTATCATACATCTGTTATTTGCATACGCACGCCTATACCAGTTTTTTTGGCTCTCCAGTGTACCTTCGCTTGACTGGACCGAACTTCGCACTGCTGAAGTTGATAATGTGGCGAGAGCCGTCGTCTCCCAGCTGGAAGAGTACTCCACATAGGCCCTTCTCACTCGCATCAGTTGGGGTCATGATGTGCCAATGCAGGGTGCTCGCAGAAGCGGTGCTTCATTTCGTCGAAGCTGTCATTGTGTACTCGCGACCACTTGAATTTGACATCCGGTGACATGAGGCCGGTGAGAGGTGCTGGTACTACAGCGAATTAACCAATGTAATATCTTAGCCAGACTGCTAGGCCGAAGAATTTGTGGAGTTGCTTGTGGTTATTTGGCACTGGTAACTGTAAATGAGCTGCAAATGTTTGTCGGTCAGGCAGCTTCCATGCTCGTTCACGAGGTGGCAAAGGAAGTGAATACCTGGCTTCGCGAGGTGACACTTGTTGTTTGCGCATGTCAGACCTTTGATTTCTAGGCCCAGAAGTACAAGTGATAGGTGGCAGATGTGGTCCTCCCACATCTCCGACCAGATGATCACGTCAATGAGGTACGGCAAGGCGAATTTCCCTATCAGGCTTTCTAACAATTTTACCACCTTGCCTTGAAAGGTTGAGGGTGCACACTTGACTCTTAATGGCATTGCACATAATTGGAAGCAGCAACCATCAGGTGTGGCGAAGGAAGTTTTGTGGCAGTCAAAACGGAACTTGCCAGTAGCCACTGCGCAAGTCTAGCATGTTGAGTACTTTCACGCATCCATGGACGCTCAGAAATTCTTTGACGTGGGTGTAAAGTTATGGCGTACAATTAGTTACCAGGTTCAGCCTGCAGAAATCAACACAAAAACTCTAAGAACCGTCTTACTTCGCCACCAAAGTGATTGTGGAATTGAGCTCACTGATGGAAGGTTCAATGATACTCTCTTGCATCATTTCTGCTATTTTTTCTTTAATGATTCGACCCTGGTGGTTTTGGTATCGGCAAGGATTGTCGTCGACAGGTGTGTCAGCGGTAGGGTGTATGCAGTGTTCTGCCACAGTCATTCGGCATAGTAGGTCTGCTGCCATAAATAGGTCACGCCATTTATCCAGGAGGCACTGCATGGCTTCGCGAAATTTCGGTAGCAAAGATTGGTCTACGTCGTCAAATGGCACATCCCACATTGTTCCAGCTGGTCGGGGATCTAGGTTATACACTGTGCGGCACTCTTTCTGACCAAAGTGTATGTGACCGATAGTTGGTTCTACCACTGTGTTTTGTTCTGTGAGCCACGGCACTCCTAAAATGGCATATTCCCTTATGTCATATGATACACAAGCGGTTGTGATAGTTTCTACATCCCGCATTCGCACCGTAATGCCCACTTCACCAGCAATCTCACCATAATGCTGTCGAGTGGCTAACTGAACTGTTCATTGGGTTGGTCTGATTTTATGGACATCTACGAAATTTGTGCATACAAAATTGTACGATGTTGCAGTATCTATGACAGCGCAACAAGGCTGATTGCTGATTAGAGCTGATATTCTGATAAAACTGTTCATGGAGCCAGTGAATTGAGAAAGCAAAATCTGTTGGGGGTTTTGGTTTGGGTGGTACTGTAGTTGGCCTGGGACAGATGTCGTCCGGTCAATCTACTCCATCTTGCAGTTTCCTGGTGGTGGCTTGCCATCCCCCTTCATTTTCACTGATTTCTCTCTGTTTGGGCACTCATTATGCATGCACCTGCTAGCCATAGCACAAACTGCACTGGAAATGAATTGGTTTTCTGCCACATGCTGTTTTGGAATGGGCGGAGGCAACAGGTCGGGTACTGGAACTGCTTACTCTCTGGTTGGTAGCATTGTCTACTTGAACACTTTGCACTGCACTTGCTGAAGTTTTGCATTTGCTGTATTGTTAGAATTCTTGAAGTGATCTTGATTATCGCATCTTGGAAGTGCAGCATCGCGGTCGTGTCGTGGCTGGGTCGGGATGCTGGAGTCGAGTAGTATGATGGTTTTCATGAAGTCTTGCTCGGACGAGTGAATGATAGGCGCTAAAGTAGTGTGGTACTATAAACATGCGGTGCTTGCCACAAACTCAAAAATGTCATTGAGTGTGATTTCTGGGTAGTAAGTGCGGATGAGGATCACTTTGTGTGTCACGAAGTTGTACAATGACTCGTCGGGCTTCTGCTCCTCAAGGATGACCTGGCTAAGTGCACATAGCGATGTGGCAGCATGCAAATGCACTTCGATACTCTGCCTATGTTATGCAGTAATGTGATATTCTTCCCCAACCACGTTTTTGCATCGCCACCCGGATGTTCACCAACACTGTTGGGCCAGTCCTCTTCGTCTATGTCATAGCAGTTGAGTCTCCTGGCACAATCGTAGAGAAATGCAGACGGGTCCTCGTTGGATAGGCTTGATGAGGTTGGGGAAAAATATAAATCTGGCAGGTGTTGTTGATGCAACGACAGTTTTTCGTCCGGTAGGAACACAAGGTGCAGTGAGCGTGGCTGTGTCAATCCTGCTTGGAGCAGTGGCTGCCTCGAGTAGGGGTGGGGAGTGTGCAGGTTATGGCACTGTTGTTGATATTCCCATGCACATGGTGCAGGTGCGTATGTCAGTAACCAATGTGTCATGCACTGAGCGCATGTGAAATTCTCCTGATGCGAAACACTGCCAGTGTGCTCTCCTACCGCAGGAACCACAGTTGAAAAATTCACCATCGATACCAGGGCAATGCGTTTGTTGGCACTGTTGTTTGTTGTGTGGTGCAGACTGCTGAAGGTTCTGATTCGGCACACATTACTGGTTCCGAGTTTGTTGTGGGCGCATTCGTACAACACCTTGTGCAATAAAAAAAAGTATTCCATATTGCGGCTAACTCTTATGGTGACATTAATTTGTTATGTTATACTCGGAAACACTGAGCACACACAAGCATGGCTGTCCCTATGCCATCACACCAATGGGTATTTGCAAATTTTCTGAGGGTTCGCCGAAAGTTTGCTGACGTGTGTCCGCTGTTTGTATGAGTGTTGGGGCACATGCATAGCACGGGTACACAGACAGGTTTGACAAAGCCCCGGACCCATCGGGGTCTCATCCTCCAGTGTGCCTGCAATGGTGCATGCCCATGCTTCCCCGTAGAGTTCCTCGTTCACACTCTCAAATCATTCGCTTAGCCGACGGGCTGCCATGGCGCTGTGAAACAGATAGGTGTTCCTTTGTAAATATTCCAGTGAGAACAGGTCCGGTTTGGGTTGGGGCACAAACATTTCCTGCAAAAGTTTGAGGGAGCACCATTCTTTTTATGCCAGTCCGAATTTCCAGGGTCATTTACACAGCACGGTGGGTGCGGAGATGTCATTGTGCCATCAGCTGTTCCCTTCGCTAGGCCCTCGGACAACACTGCTAGCGGCAGACACCGTGGTGGCTTGGTGCAAGAAATGTGGTTCCACTGGCATGATGAAGCAGTGGGGAGGGATCAGGTGGCAGACCAATCCTCGGTCAATCTTCTTCCCCAAGGCAGTGGAAGGGAGGCTGATGTCACAGCAGCTGTGGCGACCAACACTTCTCCCACTTGTTGGGGTCTATGTGTATATGCTCACTCCCAAGATGGTGGATTTCCCCTTGTTACTGGAGACAATGGCGATGGTTGGTGCCAAAATCCTTTATGCTGCCATGTTGAAATTTTCTGGCCCTGGAATTTCTTACAAGAAATGTGTACAGGATGGTGAAATTATATGGGCCAAGAGTTTTGCCAGTAACAAAATTTTTACATGACGAAAGGGGGTCAATGGGTCATACACATGGGAAACACATGTGTTTTTCAAGGCAAGTAGAAAAATGTAATCACACTGGAAAATGCAAAACATTGGATTACACTGAATAAAGCACAAAACATGGAAAACACAAATATACAGGCAGTTTTACATTGCCGATAAATACACATTGAAAAATGAATTTGCAGATGATGTGTGTGTGTGCAACACAATTAAGATAGGTTTCAAAAGATTGTTTTTGCATCACCAACAGGGGCAACAGTTGATTTGGTTAAGGTTTTTGGTATGGAATGGCAACACAGAAGGGCCCCATTTGATGCGAGACAAATTGCATAGAAAAAATTTTATATGATTGATATATTTGGGTAGAAAATAAGAAAATGGCCACATGGAAAGGCGCCATTTGATGCAGCATTGGTTGGTTGGGCATCAAAGGGAATGGATGTTATGAGGATTGTTAGCGGTCTTGGATGGAGGCCTGCCAGATGGGAAATTACTTCCCTAGGGCACCAGCGCAGAGAGTACAATGAT
>NQII01000041.1:1159948-1203440 GCA_002778355.1 Clitarchus hookeri
GGGGGGGGGGGATGTGGTCGCCAACCCTTAAATGTAGCCCCTTCTGATGAATCAGTGTCGGACATCCTGCTATACTTCTTTTGGCCTAGTCAGTGAGAGGTGTTAAAGCCCCTCTAAATGCACTCTCACTCCCGTGTAGAGATTGTTTAAGACCATTTCAACTCCTATAAGTTGTGATGCAACATGAAAACTTATGAAAAAGTAATGCAGCCGTGAAGCAGCTGGAGAAATATAGATGTTAGTGACTGTTCACAAATACGCTTTATTTATTTAACAGTCCAAAAAGGCACTTCCATTTATGACTCGCCACTGGAACTCGGGGAGCTCTTACACTGCGAAAAACAGCATGAGGCATACATGTTATTTACGTTGAACAATTATGCCTCAGGAGTGAACAAGCTCCTGAGTTTTGGGGTGGCATGCTTTCCAGGCTAAATAGTTACATTAATGATCTAGTAAAATCGTTAGGTGTTGATACTGCAAGGTTTGCACTGTGCGCTCCTATTGACTATCAATATCAGGGCACCACTCCACCGACGTTCAGTCTCGGTTCCCCTGGTGCTCTTTCTTCCCTGTGCTTTGGATTCTCCACCTTTCCACCATATTGGCTAGTGATTTTATGCTGGTACTCAACCTTCTGCCATGCTCTTGGATCTTTCTATTGAGCTATGCTCCTGTTCCTGTTTTGTCACTCATTGCTCCTGACTGCCTCTACGGTTGGACATCATCGACTTGGGTTATCGCTAAGTCTGTCAGCTCTGTGGCTGTTATCAGTGTGTTAACTTAAATTTTCTACTATGGCAGTAGGGCAATTAGCAGGTGTATTGCAGTTTCAGTGTTTTAATATGTTTATTGAGTAGTATTATTTTGGGACAGTTTACTGTAAATAGGGTCGCGAACTTTCCGTTTGCATTTTAAGTTTGGTTTTGGTCGCCCAGTCGAGATTCGGTTTGGTATAATATTGCACGGTAAATGTGTGTGGATCCCAGTAGGGCAATATGTGTGTATTTAGTATATTTTTATATTTTATTAATTTTGTCATGGCTAGTTGTGTACGATTTGCCAGAAAGTTGCTGGTTTGAATTGGTGATTGGGACTGTACTTGCTTGCGCAATTTAGTACTCAACATTTGTGATAACCCACTTGCAAATACTTATAGATTTTTGCCTATATTGCCTGTGTTTATTTAAAATGAGCCTCTCTGATTTTATATTAATGTTTTGACATGTTTGAATAATTTTTTGTCTGTGAGGTTTTGGTAGACTCCACCTGGGTGCCCCCACACATATTTTCACTATATGTTTTAAGGTAATATTTAAATTATTTTTGGGCTTTGAATGAGGCATAATGTTACGATTTTGGTCTCAGTTTGTACTTGTATGCCAAGGCTGTTAATACTCTTTGTATTTTATAAGGTAAATTTTAAATGTATTTCAGATTGAAATGTTTCCCATTCAGTATAATGCTTTGCGAAACAACTCAGATCTCATATGAATATTTTGGTTTCAAGTTGAATGCATTGTAACTCCATTACAGTTAGATTAGATTTTTGAAAACGATTTTGTCACTGTTCATGACTTGTGTTGAAATCCCACAAGTTATTCTGTTCAACTCTGCTAATCATTTGTATTTTTCTGTTTCATGAAAATGGCTGAGAATGTGGGGTTTTTTTTACTCTCTAAAAAAGAAAGAGTTCCATGCATTCTTAACTGATTCGGAAATCTCCTTCCCACCGGATGCAACAGTTGCAGAGTTATGTCGCCTTGCAGTAAATTTCTGGAGGGGTCGCAGCTGGGACATGAGCCGTGCCAGGGAGGAGGTGGCCTCGGTGAGTGTTAGCAACTCCTTTTCTACGAAGTTGTTGTTCCAATCCATCCAAACTGTCGGACTCGTGCTTCAGTAAATTTGGAGGAGTTTACCCTCTCCTGTGGTTTTGCCACTAACATTAAAATCAGTCTGGATCATGGTGAGGGTATTCAAATGAACAAACTTCAATCTGGTGTGGATGTTAGTTCGGTAGAAAATGTTGAGGAATGTTTATCGTTTGTGAAACGAGAGTTTAGTTATGTAGTTACTACAAAAATTGGAAAATGTGACATGTTCCCGTATATGTTTTCTTTGGTAGACGATGTGCCGGTACATGACCGTCATTTTCGTTTCCCACCTCCCAAATTAAGGGCATTTCGCGAAATCATAGAGATATTGCTGCAAGCAGGTATTATAGTTCCGTCTACTTCAGCTTATTGTTCCCCTGGTTTTTTAGTCAAAGAAAGATACTGATAAGTACAGGTTAGTTGTAAACCATACATTTGTAAATAGGAAAATACACAAGGACCCCTTCCCATTTTTGACAGTCGGTTGTGCGCTGCAGCATTTAGAATGTGCCAAGGTTTATTCAGTTTTAGATCTACATAATAGTTTCCACCAGTGTTTGTTGGATCTCTCATGCCGGAGATATACTGCTGTCAGCACCCCAAGGAATCAGTATGAGTTCACTAGAATTCCCATAGGTGCCAATTTTGGAAGTTAAGCCTTGTCACGTGTTTTGGATCATGTACTTTCTGAATTTAAATATAAGTTTGTTTTTAATTATATTAATGATGTGATTATCTATAGTTAGGACTTGGATTCCCATCTGGATATCTTATATCAGGTTTTGCAACAGTTTGGAGAGGTAGGGTTGGCGATCAATGCCGAGAAAGTTACCTTAGCCGCTAATAAAGTAAAATTTTTAGGATTGTCATCAGTGAAGAGAAACACTTATTGGATCCGGATCGCATAGCCCAAATTGTCAAATTTCTGTGTCCTCATACCTGGAAAGGGGTACAAGAGTTTTTGGGCCTTTTGGGCTACTACTCCAGATTTATAGAACATTATTCAGAAATTGCAACACCTTTGAACCATCTCTAAAGAAAGTGGTTGAATTTGGTTGTAGTCAGGAGCAGGAACAAGCTTTTAATACTTTGAAACAGGTGCTCAGTTCTCCCCCGGTTCTTATGTTACCTGATTTTGATCGACACTTTATGGTTCAGGTCGATGCTTCGTCTGTGGCTTTGGGTGCTGCATTAAGTCAATGGATTTATGATCATATTGCTCTGGTGACCTTTGCAAGTAGAATTTTGATGGATTCTGAGCGCACCTTAGGAATTTATGAGAAGGAAGCTCTTATGTGCTTGTTCGGGCTCGAGATATTAGCTTCAAACATTGAACACGATGAATGCGATCTTTTTACAGAAAACCGGGCCTTAAGTTGGGTGCTCAACCACCCTCACCAATTGGGTAAGCTGGGTCGGTATGTTTTGCGCCTGTCTAGATTCAGGTTTAAGGTGCATCATGCTAGAGGCGTGGACAATCATGTAGTGGTTGCATTATCGCGAATGATAGATTCTTCTGATTTTGAAGTTGAACATGCCGAACAACTGGATTCGCTGGGTATGATAAAGGGTTTTCCCGAATGTTTTATTGAGCTCCATCATGTGCAGGCCACCGACACTTGGTGTCAACACATAATACATTAATTGCTAGCTGGAATTCAATGTCCGCATATATAAAAGGATGGATACCTTTATTTTACTGGTAAATCTGGGCATGTAAGAAAGTTGGTAGTGTCTGAGGCTTTCAGCCAATGCTATTAAAATATTTCCACGATTCTCTGTTTGGTGGACATTTGGTGGTAAATAAAACGTTTCATAAGATTTCAGCGAAGTTTGCTTGGCCTACGTTGAAGATATACGTGTCCCAGTATGTTGCGCACTTACGACGGTTGGCAATGTTGTAAACAGGCGTTACAAACTAATTTTCGGCAAACCAAGGTTCAGGTTCCGAATTGCTGGTGGCACATTGTACGCTTAGATATTTTCGGACCGTATTTCGATCTAAAAAGGGCAGTGTTTGTTTATTGATTGCGCTTGATCCTTTTTTTCTAAATTCGTCATCCTTCTGACTTTGAGGAACACGAAAGCGCCTTCGATTGTGAAAGATTTTCAAGAGCAAGCCTGGAAACTTCTTGGCACTCCAGCGGAGATAGTGACGGACAATGTCCGATATTTTCAGTCCCTGTGTTTTAAATACATGTTTTTTCATTGGGCGATAAAATACTACACCTAGTGTCCCTATTTCCTGAAAGAAAATCAAGTAGAGCATTTTAATAAGAACATAAAGGCCTGTCTTAACATATTTTATAATCAGGACCATACACTCTGGGATCGTGATCTTGAGATATTTAACGTAGGCTTTAATTCCGCGGTGCATGATTCCGTGGGCTCGCCTCCTTCCTTGCCATTCTTGGGTAGTAATTTGCCTTATCCGCTTTTAAATATTTGGTACATCCGTATGCCTTGCTCTCTTACGCTGCCACCCGAGGCCATCTCCTTAATTATGTGTCTCGTCACCTTCATACTGCGAAATGCGATGTTGCCGCGCGCCTGGATAAAGACAGAGTTGACCCTCCTTTTGTAGTTGGTGATAAGGTTTTATTTAAAAATGTCGTTCTTGCAGACAGTGGGAAGGATATTGGTTCCAAATGTATACCGAAATACCTAGGCCCATTTATTATTTCAAATACTTAGGATTAAATAAAGTAATGATGCGTTTGCTAGGGACCATACATGAGTTCAGAAAAGCTCATGCGAGTAACCTGAAAAGTATTTACCCAGGCCTTAGGTTTTTTTAATTTTGCACTTACGGAAGTTTTGCTGTTGTAATTTTTTTGTTGTAATAATATTTGTAAAATTTTGTAATTGTTGATTGCAATTGTTTTCTGTGAGTAAGTTTATGCTTCCCCTCCTTTGTTTTTCCTATTTTATATTTTTTAGTAATACTTTTCTCATGTATTATGGTTTTTAAAATTATTTTACACCCGAGTTCCCTTGTGGAGGCGTGCAGCGTACTCTCTCGTACCATCTGACTGCTGCTGCTGTATGGACATGTCAAGCTAGCACATGCCACCCCTGTTGCTGTAACCCTCTCGTTTCTGATGCCCAATGTGCTGCTGGTCCGCCAGGCTCTGTGTGTGCGCGGCATAGACTAGAGTTTTCATCGCACTGGGATTCGCAACGGACTCTGATTCTGACACTCTCCCGGGAGATAAGAGATTGAACATCTAAGAATTACTTATGTAACGGTGTAACACTGGACAGACTTCGATGTTATTTGTCACTACACTGAACATCTGTAATCTTTCTTCAAGAAATTTGTCTCTGTTTGAGATTCTTCTCTGTGTATCTTCTGACGTCTGATAATGTAGCATCAGTGATTTATCATTTAATACATCAAATATTGGATCCTGCAGTACAATACCTGGGTATTTTCCACTACTCATGTACTGGACAGAATAAGAACTGGAACAATTTCAGATTTCTGCATTATATGGAATGTGTTGCAAAAGGATTAAGAAAAATTGAAGTAACATTTCCCATACGTGGACATTCCTATTTGGAGTGTGACTGTAATATGGCACTTAACCAGAAATGCCCCGCAGAAACATCTGATGATTGGATTGCATAATTTGAAACATCCCACTGTAAACCTTTTTTTTCACATTGTTGCAGTTGATCAGCCTTTACTGCGAAACTGGTCTCCATTTCTGACCCCACTGAACCGAAAGACATGTCCTTTTGCTACAGGGCCCATACAATAAATTGTTTTTGACCAACATGATTCTCGACTTGTGCAGCACAGGGACACTTTCAATGGAATGTGGAAGTCTGACATTATAGTACTCATCAATGCATCAATACATAATTTACCCCAGTCACTGCAGAAAGGCGAATTCTTGATGTCGGACCACCTTCATGAAGGTAAGAAAATGTAGGTATTTGCAACCTACTAGTATATGCATGCACACATATGCTTTATTGTATCCTGGAAAACCAAGCAACATTATGGGATACTTGCATTATAACATAAAAGATAATATTTTTTTGTGAAAGATTTGATACTAATATTGTCGGAGAAATTTAATGACCTCCAACATCTCAAACAGTTTTGCAATCCTGAAGGAAAGAAATACATCGAAACCCTACCACACGACATTAGCCAAGCAGCCAACGAAACCAAGAACAGTTAGAGAAGCTAAACTTAATATTTTTCATCTGCCCATAATAATGCAGGTGTTTTGGAACTGTAGTATTTATTAAATTTTGTGTATTTCATAATATTATTACATGTAGTTTTTGTTACATTGTGTTCATATATTATTACATGTTATAATATGCAGCCTATGTCACATTTGGTTTGGTTTAATTGCAACCAATGTGTTAAATATAATATTGGTTACATGTGATATTCCTTATTCTTGTATTTTTGTAATTGACATTCCTACTTTTCGCAGAGTATAATGTATAGTTGCGAGACAAAAATTATAATAGTATTTACAAATTATTGTTTGCACATCCTGTTCATGTTGTTTTGTAATCTGTAGTGTGCACTAATTGTAGCACGATGGTTTCCAGATACTTAAATTTCTTTACTACACTGAATAGTAACTTCCAAACTTTTAAATCTCTGTAGCACTAAAATGACATAAAACTGACATCCCCCCTTCTTACCCTGTGCTCTTCAAATGTGACCGAAGTGCCGGCAATGTGGTTCCGAGCATACAATTTCCACAACAAAAGGTTTAGCATTAAATATAAGAACGAATATATGTAAACCAACAGTGATTACAGTGCAAATATATTTTTTAGTCTTGATGTATTTAAGTAATAGTTTCACCATACATCCCTTTGGTTACCGCTGAATTGGGTAGCGAAGTCCTGTAAAGACTTTGCCAAGGGGGTTCGGGTTAGTTCCGGCTGCTCGGAATAAAGAAAGGGCGCTACTCAGTGTTTGCATTCACTGAGAGGGTCGAGACCCTTAGTTCAGGGCGTGTCAGCCCCATCGTGTGGCGATTTATTCCCCCTTGGCGGAAAATAGGTAAGTTGCATGCACTAGCGTGCAAAGCACCGAGTACCTAACTGGTACACATCTGCTGTAGGGACGAAGCTGCTGTCCTTCGTACTCTGGAAGAGCAGCATCTGGCTATATAAATTAATTACTGTACGCAACACACAGTTACCCTTATATTTGTTTATTTTTGAAAATATGTGCATGGACAAACACTTGTTCCTCACTGAATTAGAAAAGACAAACGCATGAAAGTAGCCAGATAATGGCGGTTCCACGCCACCTGGCTAGAATCAGGGAGCAGGGAGCCATTGTTTATGTAAGACAGCATCTCGGTCCTAAGAAAATGCCATTTGTACCTGTTTTTCGCTCGAAATAGGGTGTTTTTCCCCAAAAAATGCCTCGTTTTGCCCAAAATATACAGTTTTTCCCTAAAAATGTCTCGAATTCCGCTAAAAAATGCCTTGGTTTGTTCTCGTCAAACACGCAGCGTCAAGCCCCTCCCTGAAGAAACGCCCGGCAAGGTCACCATAACTAGTTCCCAGATTCCTCACACAAGCGCTAGCGCATGGAGCCGAACACAATACTTTCCAGATCGCTCACTCATACATCCCAGCGCTGGGGCGCCGATCACGATAGTTCCCATATCGCGCACCCATGCATCCTAGCGCTAGCGCTCGGCGCTGAACGCAGAGGGAGCCTATGAAGACGGTAAAAAATTATTTTGTAAAAATTTATCTTTTTTTTTTTAAATTTGATTGAAATGTTTTTTGTAAAGCGTACAGAGATAGTGGTTAGACTACCCGCCCCCACCAAGGTGAAACAGGTTCGATTCCCGGCGGGGTCACCCCGACGCGATGCTATCGATCCAATGACTGGCCTGTTCACGGTTTATTTAGCACTTCTGAAAGCTTTGATTAAGATATACTTTTCTCCTAGTTTTGTATTCATCTGTTATATGAAAAAATTACAAGGGTCTGGTCACTTTATTCATACGCCTGTTAAGTAAAAACGTAATATTATTAGGAAACTAAATGTATAGTCTATTTGAAGTATCCTCACACTTTTTTAAAACCAAACAGTTGAGAAATCATCCTATGTATGACATGCTTGCTTGTTTTCTGAATATGTCACCTATCACAAGTGTTGTTTACTTCTGTTAACATAAATGTGTTTTATTTCCGGTTAAATTAAAACTTTGCTTATATTTTAAATATAAATTACAATACTTTATTTATAATTAATTAAAACAACTAGTAAGAAAAAGTTTTAACTCAAAATATTATTAAACTGACTGCGTACGAATGCGAAGCGTATTGAGGCTGCTGCATGATGGTTTTAAATTGAAAATATTTTTATACAATATATTTTATTAAAATAATTTTATACATTGTAAATAAAAGTGCATTAAAACAGCAGAGTCACTATAAGATTGGCAGACTGCTTTCGAAAGCAAGTGTACACATCTGTCGGCGAGCGAACACTTCTGTAGGCGACACGACAGACGTTCGGCTGTGTTCCTGGCAGACAGCACGTCCGGAGTTCGACACTGCGCGCTGATAAAAATCGGTGCCGAACGAGTAGCCAATGTAGACTGTAAAAATTTTTTTTAATGTGGATTGAAATGTTTATTTTGTAAAGCATACAGACGAATGCGAAGCGTATTGAGGTTGCTGCATGATGGTTTTAAATTAAAAATATTTTTATACAATGCATTTTATTAAACCGACGGCGGCGGCTCCCAACAGAGACACCTGCCAGGACATAGCTTTGGAGGACTACGGGACTTCAAGCTCTCGCATTCCATAGCAAGGGTGCCGCAGTGATGTAATGGGTAGAGCGCAACTCCATGCTCTTGCGTTCACGCACCGATGGCGGCGGCTCCCAACAGAGACACCTGCCAGGACATAGCTTTGGAGGGCTACGGGACTTCACGCTCTCGCATTCCATAGCAAGGGTGCCGCAGAGATGTAATGGGTAGAGTGCAACTCCAGCGGGTTACAACGTCGAAAATGAAAGACAACCCTCCTAAAGAAAACAAAGCGGACTAAGGAAGGTACAAGTAGATGACATCATAGGGAAATTACTACTGAAGAGATGGTTACAAGTATGATGTTGTTTACGACGTTTCTAATGGAAGATCACAGCCTAAAAGTGAGCAAAGGAACAGGTGAGTGAAAATTAATAAAGTCAATACATTAGACATTGCAAAGGTGTTAGCTACCTGTGCTTCTTGCAAAACGTATAGAGAAAATTGTAACTTAAAAATAATAAAAAGTGAGCAAAGAAACAGGTGAGTGAAAATGAATAAAGTCAATACATTAGACATTGCGAAGGTGTTAGCTACCTGAGCTTCTTGCAAAACGCATAGAGAAATAACATTGAATTTTTATTATTAATACACTTAGATATGTATGGTGTGGCTTTTGTCAAGTATGACACATTAACCGTCGCGAAGTTATATTAGCAGCCCGCGCTTCTTGCAAACGACTAGAGAAAATTTTAAAAAATATTAATTATGCGAATATATATACCTATGTATAGCTTTTGTCAAGTATGATATATTAACTGTTCCGAAAGTGACAACAGCCCGCGCTTCTTGAAAATGACTAAAATTATGCAAATATACCGATGTATAGCTTACGATATCTGACACGTTATTGTACTTGATATCATAGCTACCAGCCAGCATACTTTCCAAGATCAATATGATACATGAGAAATGAAAGCACCTAACCCGAGGAGAGGAAATGTTTCCTGCTACACATCATGATCTCCCAAAGATATCTGTCCCAGATATGCTTTATTATGTAATATTATATCCATAGGGGACAGTATGTATTGCATCGTCCAGGATCTTTCGCTTATCATCCATCCAACAAAGGGTCAACTTGCTGGTACATTCAGTATATTCTAATTAACGATGATGATATTCTGCATAGCGCTTCATTGAGACGTGCGGCTGGGTTGTCGGCTCGCACCTGCACACACTCTCGCACGAGCGTACACACACATACACGCAAGTGAACACCCAGGCACACGTCCACGAGCAGAGCCACACATACACGTACATATATATTTTGCATATGTAGACATACACATTCTCAGGCACACACCCAACACACACACATATACATTTGAATACATACACACATGTTCACATCCAACATACATGCGTTTACATATGTATAAACACACCCACACACGAGCATATTCAACATACACAAGGTATACATATGTATACACGATCACACACACATGCACACCCAACATACGTGTGTATACACATGTATACACACACACACACAAGCACAGCCAACATACATGCGTATGCATATGTATACACTCACGAACACACGAGCACAGCCAACATATGTACATATACATATGTATACACACGCACACACAAGCACAGCCAACATATGTGCCTATACATATGTATACACTCACGAACACACAAGCTCACCCAACATATGTGCGTATACANTACATATGTATACACGATCACACACACATGCACACCCAACATACGTGTGTATACACATGTATACACACACACACACAAGCACAGCCAACATACATGCGTATGCATATGTATACACTCACGAACACACGAGCACAGCCAACATATGTACATATACATATGTATACACACGCACACACAATCACAGCCAACATATGTGCCTATACATATGTATACACTCACGAACACACAAGCTCACCCAACATATGTGCGTATACATATGAATACACACACGCACACACGTATGCATGAACATACACATCTCTTACCCTCAGCATCGTTGCCCTCCCACTTACCATCGACATTAGCATGCAGATGGGTCCCGGGTTTGGGACCGGATAATACACTATTCCTATGACATTACCATTTGATAATGTCATAAGTATAGTGTACAAGCAGGTTACAACGTCGAAAATGAAAGACAACCCTACTAAAGAAAACAAAGCGGACTAAGGAACGTACAAATAGATAACATCATAGGGAAATTACTACTGAAGAGAAGGTTACAAGTATGATGTTGCTTACGACGTTTCTAATGGAAGATCACAGCCTAAAAGCAAGCAAAGGAAAAGGTGAGTGAAAATTAATAAGGTCAATACATTAGACATTGCGAAGGTGTTAGATATCAGCGCTTCTTGCAAACGTATAGGGAAAATTGTAACTTAAAAAATAATATCCCAAAATCAATTTACATGTAAGTCCTTCCTACAAGATGAAATACTTCACGCTCTTGCATGCCAAGCCAGGAGGGCTATATCAAAGTATTCCCAAATTAAATTATCGTTTAAGACCGTCCTACTAGATGATATACACCACACGCCTGCATTCCAAGCCAGGAGAGTTATCTCAGAGTCTCCCCCAACATATGTACGAGGGTTATCTCAGACCATACATAATGATAAAGCATTAAAGGCAACGCACACTACTATGACAACAATGGCGGGAACAGTAATGTCACTACTGTAACATATCATTTCCATATGCCTACAATGTGGAGAGACATATGAAGCAAAAAATGTAAGCTATCGCCGTAATAAAGTGAGAACACCACAGTGCATAAAGAAACCTAACATGCTATGCGAGGCTGTCGTTCACTGAGGAAAGCCGAGACACGCAATACAAATTGACATGTGTATCTAATATATAAAATTCTCCCGTCACAGTGTTAGTCACTGAACTCCTCCGAAACGGCTGGACCGATTTTTATGAAATTTTTTATGTATACTCGGTAGGTCTGAGAATAGATTTATATCTATTTTTTACACCCCTAAGTAATAAGGGTGGCCACCCCCAAACAATTTTTTTTTATTGTTTGAACAAAATTTTTATTTTTTATTTTTTTATGATGTGGCATCAAAAAATACATACCCTCCTAAATTTTCACCCTTCTACCACCAACCCTTATTTTTTTATAGCGATATTAGTAATTTAATAAATTTTACCCTAGGTCGATAACTGATCAATTATCATCGATCATTTATCGATCTAGGTTACAATTTATTCCCACCAGGTGTCTCCCAATGACACAGCAAAACAACGCTTGCCGGGTCAGCTAGTAGTATATATATAAGTGAACATCACGTAAAATGAAGATCATTCCGTTGCCGAGCGATGTTGTGAAAAACAGTCTTGTTTACAACAATATGAAGACAGAATCAATGGATGAAGACTCGCCATCGCCAACATCGGCATCAACAGCAAGGTACACTGAAGAGCCACTACACGCATTACGATATCATCGTAACTACTACAATCGTGCACCCTGCTATAATATGAGGACGGAACCAATAGCGGAAGATTTACCGTCTACAACCTGGCCAACAGCAAGGGGTCCTGAAGAGCCGATGCAAGCGATATGCCATCAATGTAACTACTGTGGAAATAATTTTAACACAAGGTATAATTCACGTCGGCATGAAAGTTGCCATTGTATGTTCAGCCCGGCATACAAAACATTCCACTGTGATACCTGTGATGCAATTTTTTCCCGAAGTGATGGTGTGTATAGACATAGCAATACATGCAAAGGCTATGTTCGTCGTTCATCAGGAAGCGAGTGCAAGTATTGCGGCAAGAAATTCAGGAAGCGTAGCTGGACCAAACAACATGAAGATAGCAACTGTAACTTTGCTACCGTCTACCAGACCTACCCATGTGATAACTGCAGTGCAGTATATTCGAATAAGAGCCAATTGACGGCTCACAGAAGATATTGTTCTTCTGCTAAATCAGTTAACATAAAGGTTTCGCTCGAATGAACACAATATGTTGAGCATGTATCAAATGTGATTATGTATTTGTATTATGTCAAGTCTGTAAGTAAAGGTAAAAGTATGTAAATGATTTCGGTGTTATTCATTTATGTTAATCCTTGTCAATATTAAGTTCACCTCCACCTCTGAGAAAAACCAGATTTTGACAAAGTCAAACATATAATTAACTGTAAAAAATATTAATATATTAATATAAACGATCACCATCAGTCCTACAACACAAGGACGACAGCTCGAGTCATCGCTAACACGGCTAGCTCTTAACAACCAAACATAGAATGAGAAAATTAAATGTAAGGCTCCAAAGGTCACACAGCTCCTGCTAGGCGCGCGATAGCCTTCAGCTGCAGTGACTGAATTCGACGTGCAGAACACTTACCTATGTGTAGAAACACAGATTGGAACCTAATACTCTGACTCGGAGGTATCTAACAACCTACTATCATGGAAGAACATTCATGCAGACATGATTCGTGAACCTTGTGTGAAGAGTGACGGGAAGTCTAGTTGCATAGTGTTGTAAAGACGTTAATGACTTGGTTGAGAGATATATCAATATATATATGAAAGCATATACATAAATAAAATTAAGGATGGACAACTTACAACAAACTGAGATATGTTAAAAGCCAAAAAAAATATGGACGAGTTGTATGCCGAACGTGAGTACCCCATGAATACTATACACACAACGTGAAACAGAGGACAACACTTGAAAGTACACTTTAAACCCCGTAACTAACATGTTAAATTTTATTTTATTGTGTGCAATAGAAAGAATTATCGGTCAATCGAGTACTTGTGCCTCTATAAAAGTAGGCTATCTTAGTCCATTGCAANAGAATTATCGGTCAATCGAGTACTTGTGCCTCTATAAAAGTAGGCTATCTTAGTCCATTGCAAAAACAAACAGCAATCATAAAGTGCCGGCACAGAGTAGATAAGAACGTAAATCCGAAACAGTGTGATGGTTCCTTTGATGTATATTNGCAATCATAAAGTGCCGGCACAGAGTAGATAAGAACGTAAATCCGAAACAGTGTGATGGTTCCTTTGATGTATATTTAGTGAATTGCCGTAAACATTTATACAACGCATAGTATAAAGTACCTGCACTTAGTGCACCAACCTGTATCCGTGTTGCATTACTTAACAGCACAGAGAAAAGCTATTTTGATGTCTGCTATAAATTCACAAAATACAAATGAAGCATACGCCTCTGAGCCGTGGCTCAAACTGTAGATATGCAATACGTTGTTGGCGAATGGCGTACGATCATACGAGTTCAATATTTATTTCTGCCTATGTGCGTGTGAGAAATATGAGTTCAAGGCTTGCATGGGTGTTAAGGATGTCGAAGGAACAGTGCTGGAATGCAAGGGCGAGGGAAACGGGAGATCCTCGAGAAAAGACGCCGACCAGAGCAGCATCTCCCACGTGCGACGATCCGGGTCCCACCAGCAATCGAGCCGGGTTCGCCTTGGTGGGTGGCGAGCACTCTAGCCGTTGCTCTACCGCGGCCCCAGAGCGCGTGAGGAGAGACGAATTTAGTAATAACATTCTGACAAAATTCACATGTGCAAAATTTTATTACCCTGTCTCTGAAAGTTATTTAAATTGAAGTTATTGCTGCGTCGCATCCATGACTCAATATTGTCTCTAAATTTTTGAAACAAAATTTGTGTTTGATATTTGAAAGAAAACGCAGGATAAGGATCAAAACTTCTAAAGAATGACAAGTTCCCATATAGAAAACAAGAATTTAGAAAATAATGAATTTTGTTTGATGCAACTTAACACAGCCCAACCAATAAACTTCAAGCACAGCATGCACATTGCAACTGATTTTATCATATAATTAGTTCTTTTGTTCTCCAGATGCTCTTAAATATAGACAAACTGAAAAATCTGAATAAAATATAGAAATTGCAGAATTTATGAAATGATATATGTGGACTGAATTATGCATATAAGTGTTATTATCAGATTTAGAAGTTTATTGCAATATATACATTCAAACACTTTTGAAGCTCCAAGAAAATGTGTTCATGCAACGAATCGACAGTCAGAATTCAAGTCTTCATTATCTCTCATACTTCTTTGTTCAGTTTTGCCCATATGAACGCTAAGCATCATATGGTCTTATGCAGGTCGCATGATTTTAGCTTAGAGATATTTGTATGGGTCACATGTAAATGACTTTTGAGGTAGCTATGTACGCCAAGAAGCGTAAATGTAAACAATAAAGGCTAGGAAATAAATAAATTTACAGATTTCTTGTTGCTTTTTAATTTGTATAATGACACATATTTTCCAACATATACTGTATGTGACTCACTCATATCCAACACTAACACATGACATTTCACATATTTATTATTTACTTTCATCCAAAATAAGAATGCTAATAGGAACCTCATTTGAAATTTATCTTAAAAAATCCCAGCTGTTGTATTTTATCTCTAACATTATTCAAGACTGTATTTTTACATATAAGTAGTTACATGTTTATGTTATTTTTATTTTCTTCTCTTCATTCCTGCTTCACACAAGGCATGTTTATTTTTATACACAACACATCTCTAAAAAAATTGTTCTATGTAAGTAATTTAAATTCTATGTCTTTTTNGGCATGTTTATTTTTATACACAACACATCTCTAAAAAAATTGTTCTATGTAAGTAATTTAAATTCTATGTCTTTTTTCATACAACAATTTTTGAGTATGGAAATGGAACATCAAAGTAAATAAATTTGTTTATAAGTAGGAGTGTTTTGTTTTATTTCATTTAATCACATAAATATTTTTTTGCGAAATTCTTATAGGAGATGATTAAATAAAATATGAAATTACGAGTTTTGGTAAAATTCTTAGTAACTTAAATTTCTATATTTAGTAATGTGTAATGACAGTTCAAAAATAGAGCTACCACTGTGATTCTCATTAGGCACTAAATCACTAAANTATATTTAGTAATGTGTAATGACAGTTCAAAAATAGAGCTACCACTGTGATTCTCATTAGGCACTAAATCACTAAATAGGGCAATTTAAAAGTACAGCACTACCATATGTTTTTGATTGACCAAAATTTACGTAAGTTTTTCTTAGCAAAATTTTGTTCTGTTTACTCATAGTAAAAGCTAAATAAATTAAGCAAAGTAATTCTAGCACATTTACATATAATGGACGGTTTTCTAACATCATGAAATACGTGTGAAAAGAACATTTTATTGATGTTTTAGGCCATTTATGTTAATTTAATACCATAATGCCGCCTGTAAAAATTATTACAATGATACAGAGTGCATTTGTGATGATTAGAAATACAGTTAAAGGTCAATAAATAACTGTTTTCTACGTTATTTTGATTTATTTTAATATGTCGAATTTAAACCAATTAAATTATTATTTTTGGTTGCTGGGAATTCATTGGTGTGTTAAGTGTCATCATTACTTACTAAATATTCGAGAGTTAAAATTTTATTTAAAAATTTTGCACTTATAGCAAAAGTTGTACTAAATGTGATAGGGTATGTGGCACGTCTTAGTCTTATAACGTAATATGTTGCTTCACAAAAATGATGTGCTACCTGGAAAAGTGAATAAAAACCCTTATATAATCAACAGAAACAAATAAGCGTGTAATAACTTGCGTGGCATAATATAATTCGCGCATATATTTTACCCAAATACCTTAGTTTCTGATAAATTAAGTCAAATAAGTAATTATTTCAACATCACTGAGGTATTTATCAGTAACCACATGTCCTGCACGCATTTAAAAGCAAGAAATAATTGCACAAGCCCAGGCAGGAAAGTGCTGCACAAGCACATACAGAACGTTCAAAAATTAACTGACGATATTCATAGGAGTAGTACGAGGTAAGAAAAAAGAATTTGTTATTCATAAAATATACGAGGAAATGCAGGTATTCATCACCAGAGTGCGTGGAAAACGTCTCGTGCGTTAACTCTAGCAGGCAACAAGTCGCTGGCGAGAGCTGTATTTGTTTGCAGTGTCGGTGTGCACTGCATTAGAAGATGCCATTGCACCATAACACGAACCATGAAAAACCCATCCGACTGTTGAGGACATGTATAACGCTCTGTTACAACTGCGCATTGTTCGAAAGTAAATAGTTTAAATGTTCGCGATATGAAACTGTCATCACTGTGCTCTGTATCCAGAGATATCCTCCACAAACTTTCACAAGACGTGCATGAATGTTGTGCCGCCTTCAATGGCCGCAATCATCTTGGCTATCGCGGAACAGGGGTTGCCGATCGGCAGGATCTGTCTGACACATTTTAAACGCTTTTGAAGGTAAATAATTGTATTTCGTATACAGGTTTATGAATTAAATATTCTGGTTTTATTTCCCTCTGTTATCCCTATAAGTTCACCAAGTTAATTTCAACACATTTTATATAAAACTTAGCGTTAGACGCGTAAAATAATTAACCAATATCTATAGCAAAATTTGTTATTGTTACCTAACTGCAACTCACTGAAGAAATTAATAAATACCGCGAGATGTATATATTATATTATTAAACCAAATNATTGTTACCTAACTGCAACTCACTGAAGAAATTAATAAATACCGCGAGATGTATATATTATATTATTAAACCAAATTTTTTTTCCGTATTTACTATAACAAAATATTATGGAATTCACTTTTTGACTGCGCTTCTAAAAAAGCCATATAATACATGTAAACATACCACATAACCAAATTTGCTTGATTAACATAAGAGTTTTGCAGGATTTTTTAAGATACGCACCTGCAACGGGTATACTTTCAACCAAAATAAAGATTCTTATATTGGAAAATATTTCTACATGGAAACTTTTGTTGGANCTGCAACGGGTATACTTTCAACCAAAATAAAGATTCTTATATTGGAAAATATTTCTACATGGAAACTTTTGTTGGAGCACAAGTTTTCATTAGAATAAATGCATCTTAGGCCCATGCTTTGCAAAATATTATTTAGAGGAATTTCAGCGTGGCACGTTTGGTGAACCAATTTAATTTTTACGGTAATCAAGTTGATAGAAATAAAAATTATGAATTGAATTTTCTGATAGCTATTCTCTGACCAATGTTTTTTTTAAATATCGGCATAAGTAATTAAACAAAACACTCCATTAGAAGAGTACTTAAATAATTAGTCCGGAAGAAGTTTATTTTAAACAAAAGCTATTGAGTTCAACATAACCTTCATGGCATGTTTACATTCATTGCAATTTTGTTGCCTTATTTTGAGTATTATTCTTGAAAACACTACAAAATGATGTATTTTCTTATATATTTATCCTAAAATTATGCATGTAAATATAATAAACCATTTTTGTGTGTTTATCAAGAATATCTGTACAGTTTCACAAAAAGACAGTTTTATCACACAGTGTTTTGAGAAGTGGGCTAAACAATCATGCCACTTCCACTTCAAAAACAAACGAAATGTACACTGATTTTTCTTTTGATATACATTGTGTGCATGTTTTATGCATATATTTTATCACTTCTAAATGAATATAAATTTTTGTCACAATTATCATTCACACATACATACAAATCGGCACAAACATACAAACTTTTACAAAGTTTTTTGATGATCTATGAACAAAATTTTAGTTTAATAGAAAAGAGTTTCACAGTAACGTATGCATGAATTATAGGTTCCAACATATGAATGGTTCTTTTTAAGAAAAAATACTATAGGAACTTAAACTGTAAAGTGAAGTTTTGAAACTATATACATGTATGAATTGTTTTGCTTTATGATTGAATATAAAACACCTGTGTACACAACGGTATCTACAAAAGAAGATTGAGTGAATTATTAGAGTAAATAATCCGTCTTTATAATATTGCTGTTTCAAAATGATATTACCGTAAAACTTCTAGTTGCTTGGGAAACGAAGTAAATTAATACAATACTTTGAAACTTTATCAAAATGTATAAATGTATTCAGTTTTAGCGATAATAATGTTTTTAAACATAAAATTGCAATTCAGCAATACTGCTTAACCTTGGAAGTTGCACTTGGTAGCATTTGCAAATTGCTGCGACCATGTGCAAAATACCAGTAAAATCGCATATAAGAAAATAATCTGTAAAGCACGCATATCATGTTTACAGATTTATATGTACGTAAATTTACAAATTGGGGGTAATCACAAAACTATGATTTCTGGGTAAATGTACACACCAGCCACCCGTATCGTGTCATTTGTTGCCCTCCGTCTGATAAACTGTCTGTGTATTAGGTTGGGTCATTTAAAATTCGATTACTAAAACGAAACCTTTCTTGAGTTGCACAAAATAAACTAACATACATAAAAACAATTAATAAATAAATGCGTAACGTATACAGCGTCTTTAAATATGTGAAGCTTAATAATATTTCTGCCAACAAACAAATATTCTTCGCCATTGTGTACGTAGCTCTTTGTTTCGGTGGCGACACAGTGGATAAAATTAGTCAATGAATGACGTGTAAGGATATCGAACAGCCATAATTATTCCAAAAGTGTTACTAGTTAATTACACTTGGGTTGCAACAAGAAAATTATTTCAGAACTAACTGAGTTGGTGGAAATATCTCATACGTAAATTCATCTGTGTGTGTGAACGAACTTAACGCAAGGATTTCATTCTCACTCAAAGCAACGACCTCTGGCAAATGCACAATTGTTACATATTTGATATTAAATTATGAACGGTACATTTTTAAATGTAGAAATTGAAAGTTTGAAAGTTTTTTATATTACTATCTTTCAGCTTTGTAAACATTTATATTGCATGCCAAAAAATCCTCTGCAAATCTACTAATTTTAAGAAATAAATTTATTATAGAAAAACGAGCATAAGTTATTATTGTGAAATATATATATAGGATATAGAATTTATTATTATAGACTTTTAAAAAATGTCTATTGTTAACCAAAATATATTCCAACCATGCGTAAGAGCGCGCGAGCACACACAAACGTGTATTTCTAAAAAAATAAATTAAATATTAACAATTAGTCGCATATTTGGTTTTATTTTACGTACCAAGTGTTGTATTGCAATGGTACGTCTCGTTGGAAAATTGTAACTGATTTTACTGGAAGTTTACTTTTGGCAAGAAAATCTTCAGTTGTGCCAAAAATTGTTTTGAAAATGCGCTACTTCGCTTAAACCACAAATAACGCATAAGAAAATTCTTTTCAAAAATCTACTTTCTCTATGAACCATTTAAATGATTCTTATAAAAAGTCTCTATTTGAAAGCAAATTATTTGGAATCAATTGAAAGAAAATGAAATATTATACGCGCATAGAAAACATTGAAGTTGTTTACATTACTGTTAAAAATAAAGACGCTTTTTTTAGTCCGCGAATTTTACAATCAATAATAACAAACATTGTACGAATTAAATCAGGAAATTGTTTATGATTTTGGTGATGTGTTTCAGACTATATAAAATAATTTGAAATACTTCTGGTAACTCTGAACCATGAAAGCGATCAAGATTCGGCTAAGTTTTACAGAATGGTTCATAGAAAATATAAAGTGTTTAAGAATACATAATTGAAAAATCAGAATTATTGTATAAAATGGCAACCCTCTAAGGCCAAAATACTTTAGCAAATAGCAAATCTGACACTAAAATCAAATTTTTAGTAAAATTTTATTTTTTTTTAGCTTTAAATGTTACGTTTGTCTTCGCCCAAATTTTAATGAGGTTTTCACCTGGGTGTAAAAACATGTTTAAGATAACCTAAACATTGAACTCAGTCATTAAAAAATGTCCATAGAGTGCTTAATAACGTATATTATACGACAGTTACTTATTTTTCAATTTATTTATACCAATTTTTGTGAAACATTTTAATGACAGACTGTTTAAATTTAACATTTTACTAAGTTTTTAAATTTTGTTACTCAGGTAGCGTGATACTTTAATATCTCACATGCAACTCTGGATGGTTTTAGAAATAAATTATCACCACGATACACATATTTTTTCTCAGTGGGTGAAGTTGGCAGAATACTTTAATTTACACTTAATTTAGTTATTGACGTAGCCAAATCATATCGATATAGGAAGTTAACTTATCACGCTGTTTTAATACCTTTTTGTGGAATTACGTAGAGTATATGTTAAGTGCCATACATATAATATGGAAATCTCTTATGTGTTTAAAATTATTCCTATAAATACTCGTGAGTTAGTTCACTTTGCCCTACAAAAAAAAAAAAAGATTACGCTGATGCAAGACAATAATTAAACAGAATTTTAGTGGGGGTAAGCACATAAAAGTTTGGTACGTAAAATAAAATTAATAAATCCATTTTATGGTTTTCATAGATTCACATGTATATTATATCCAATCATAATGGCATCACTTAAAGAAAACACTGAACAAGTTCATGTGGAAAAATGTCATTGTTAATAACAGTAAATGTTAACAAGCAGTAAACAATAATTATTCTAGGTTTTGTACAATGTAAATAAAAATATTGACAATGATGATAAAACTTGCGTTAAATGTCCGTTATATATAAAATACAAAAACGCTTGTATAAAAACAAAGAACATGTAATGGCATAATAATAACAATGGGAAAATTTAATAAGAATTAGTAATATTGGCTGTGTGTTTTGAAATGCATCATATGGTACGGTATATCTATTGTGTGACTGTAGCCTACGTAACGTTGAACAACCATTTATATCGCATCAACTAACAGCAAATGCAATGCATTCTTGGAGGAAAACTGTATGGTATGATTTTATGATGTAATTACTGTAGTTTGATAAACAACTGGGTTGCTTACCATAATAATTGAAAACTATTTCACTACAAACATTCTGTAAACTAACACTAGGATATTAGCATATGGTACACTAAAGCAATAGTGGGAGAGAAATAAATTCCTTTGTTGATTAAACACGAAATGGCATAAATTGAAATTATATTTAGTTCATTGGATACATTTAAAGGTATAAATACTTATGAACCTTCTGCTTACTTACATTAAATCACAAGAATATATTTATCCCTAAATTTCAAACCTTTAGCAAGTGACTTGTGATTTTCCTCATATATGTTGCTGACAGAGCAATGTATTCTTGCATTAATAATGTTTTAAAACACCAATTACTTGAAATTAATCTATTCACTTGTTGCAAACAAATTTTTTATTTGAATGTTATGTAATTTAAACTGTACTGAGGTTTGTCACTGTGTAATTTTCGCCGTTATCAATTACTTTTATATAAATTATTTTCTTATTAAAATTATATTACAGTGTATCAATTAATATTTCAAGTTTGTACGTATCCATTAAAATCAGAGCATTTTCCTCTAAGATATTATTTAAAATATAAGAAGATAATTATGAAAGGAAAACAATGGCGGACTGAAAACGAGTTGTCTGCGAATACGAGAAGAAAAGAGACGACGGAAATTGATAAACTAATTGCGTGTATGGGTAAAAAAAGCATAAACTGGAGAAATGTTAGCTGTGTTTAGGTTGGTGAAAGTAGTGGATACTAATATGAATTAAATGGGGGGAAAATGTATGACTGGAGGACGAATAGTGATAGACGTATGTGAAGAAAGAAAGGGGACTGACCCTGAAATGAAGGCTGGAAAAACGAAAGGAGGACAAGTGCAGTTGAGTATAAGTACATTGTTACACGGAAATGAGAAATTTGTCATCATGAGAAACGAAATTATGGAAAGGTTCCTAAAAATGATCTTAAAATAGCATGTTCTATTTCAGGGGAAATAACACCTAAGTATGTTTTAAGTTTATGTTTTCAGTAGTATCATGGTCTGTTTTAATACCGAATGGTAAAAGAAAAATGGGTAATTGTTAAGAATCATGGCTTGAAAAAATAGCTATTCTAGAAAACAGCATTAATCAAGCTGAATACAATTTCATGGGGGCATTATGATATTCGAAGTACATACTATTAATAGCGATAGAAGGAGGGCCATGATGATCAGGGTAATTGTGGGGTAAAACAAGTGAAAATGGTAAGCAATGAAACTACAGTTAGATCGCTTAACTGCTTTAAATGAAAGAATATGTAATATAACTTAACGAAGCGTCACGATAAATGAATCACAGGGGCCAGGTGCACGATATGTTATTTCCTGGCACACCCAAACATTGTGATTCAGGTATCGTGAAGTAAGATTAAGTTAGGTTAACTCTTCTTGCACTTGCCATGGATAAGCGCCAACAGAACGCGAGCTGTTCAATTTCCATGCAAACATGCAATAATACTATGTTTTTTTGTGAATCCCAAGAAAATTAAATTTATTTTTAAGCGAATGCTGCAAATAGTAATTATTTGAACTGCTGAATGCTAATGCTCACTGCCAAACATAAAGAGAGAATCGAGCATCGCTGTAAGTGTTAATTATCTGTACTACGTGGCTAACTGCAAATTATAATACTATGTCTCACACACTTTATTTAGCGCAATAGGATTTCCATGTAAGATAATAATGACCAATTATCCTTACACAATAATACAATATTATTTTTAATAATTATTACAACTAGTTAAACGTTCAAAGGAAGTATGAGAATTTCTGAGTACGTGACAGGAACCATATTTCCCGGCATAACCCATAGTGTTATATGACGAAACATTTTAAGACTTCTACAAATAACATACCATGAATAAAATTTACACTGAATACCATAATATTAAAATTCAACATCGGGGGCAATCGGTCACGTACTTCGTACAGATCACTGAACTGAACAACCTAAATTCACTGATACTCGCCTAAGTAGACAGTGGATACAACTCCTAGGCTGTGAGAAGACAGTAGTGAAACACGCGTTAGTCGAGGCACTGATAGTGACATACAAACTATGTACCTATTCGACAAGACAAGGCTGAATATAGTACATAACACAAAACTGGGACACATTAAACTTAAAATGTAGCGATTCTAAGCTCAAAAAAAAAAAAACTCGCGATTCCGCAACACTTTGCACGTTGAACATCGAAACGAATCACGTACGCGCCACTACTAGCACGTCCCAAAATCTGATTCTGAACTAACGAGAAAACATATTGAAACGGTTGCACTAATTGGCGATTTACGCTTGGCATTTGTTCACGTCAGTGTGGCATACCAGCATTTAAAATTACATTGTGGATCACGTAACTTCACGATTTAACTCCTGGTACGATAGTAACATTTCTCAAATGAATCTACGAAACATATTATAAGGTACTGTTGAATTTACAACTCAGTAAACGCGATTTTTCTATACAGTGAGGTATGCGAAAATTACATATTACACCTCAAAAGACACTCGGACGTGAATTCAGATCGCCCCGTGAGTATTCATAATTAATAGCACGGTATAGTTGTATATTCGTGTGATTTAACTTTTCGGAAGCGATTTGTATAAGTGCTTTACAGTTTTCTTTCCCTCTTGTATTTGTAGTACTGTGATTTTCTACGTTTTTTACGAGTTTTACCACACAATTTCTCTGTACCTCATAACTCTCTCCACTATCGTGTAGCATAGTATTTACTGCAAATATTACAATGATTCGGTGCGACAATGATTCAGCATGAATAATTAGTCCTGTCAATACGTACCTATTGTTTTACATTTTTTGTCATTTTTTTGGAAAAGTCTCTATTTTTAATAATTTCAGAAAAAAAGGAAAAGCTCTGAAAACAAATACTTAATGGTTTAATTAAATAGTTACATTCTAAGTATACCGTTACTGTTTTGTGTTGTTAAACTCTTAACGATAAACTACTACATTAAAAATGCACCCTATATTCCAGCTTTAAATCACATTTCATTTTGTTTGTTATTTTTGTAAGAAACAGGTTTAGATAATGAAAAGTAAATTCAATAAATGAATATATTTATCAGTTTACCGCTGTTATTTAAGTTAAACTCAGGTTGAATGCAGAAGGTATTTTTGACCTGTGAATGTATATTTGTGGTATCTTTCGTAAATTAACACATAAATACATCCTACAATAATAAAATTTTGTCAATTGTCTAGTTCCTTATATTTTGATATATGTACTAAATTTTTGAAAGTTTTCAAGTTGTTGGAAAGAACAAAGCTAAGCGAAATGACACCATATTATGAAGACTGAGCAGCAAACTTTAATGTGTAAAATCACTACTTTTCCTTGTCAAAACGGCAAAGGGGAATTTACTGTGTGCAAATAAATAGCAAATTAATTGTGTTGTTGCATTATGTGTTGATAAACACTATACGCAATATAATTTTTTTTAGATCTTTTATTTTTCAGAAAACTAAAAAACGCTGAAATGTTTTAAAAGTAAAATTGTTGAAAAAATAAGTTCTAAGATATATATTATGCATAAAAGTGTTATTTCATGGTAGTCTTTNTTAAAAGTAAAATTGTTGAAAAAATAAGTTCTAAGATATATATTATGCATAAAAGTGTTATTTCATGGTAGTCTTTTTAATGTGTCAATCTTCACAAGTGTGTCATATTTCCATTTTGCTAATTTCTTTCAACTAAATTGGGAGCAATATTTACGGAAACCTATTTCGTGGGAATCAACACTAAAAAAAATTACCAATTATACTTTTGAAGCCATGAATTTTACAATGAAAACAGTTTCTAATAATTTTTACAGGTTTTAACGTGTTTTTTTATTAATCCCAAGAAAATTTAATTTATTTTTAAGCGAATGCTGCAAACAGTAATTATTTGATTATTAATTAGGCCTATATGAGAAATGAAAATACTGGACTATTGTTCTAAGAAATCTCAAAAGTGAATAATTCCAGTAAATTGATGGGAACACTGCTGAATGCTAATGCTCACTGCCAGACATAAAGAGAGAATCGAGCATCGCTGTAAGTGTTAATTATCTGTACTACGTGGCTAACTGCAAATTATAATATTATGTCTCACACACTTTATTTAGCGCAATAGGATTTCTATGTAAGATAATAATAACCAATTATTCTTACACAATAATACAATATTATTTTAAATTATTATTACAACTAGTTAAACGTTCAAAGGAAGAACGAACAAACAAATACACCGGCAGAATTTCTCTATTTTTGTTTTGTACATAAAGTACGGTGTATGATATCTGTAGGCCAGCAAAATTGAAATGTGTCGCTGTGACACCAAACAGACTATTTTATATTGTTACATAACAAGTAATCCAACTCTATGTATATCAACAGGAAATATTTAAAAGGACCAGTTTAAACACCAATTTTACATAATCCATTCAGTGAACAAAATTAAACAAACAATGCATACTTATGTAATAATATTTCAAACTGTTAAAGAAGAACTTTTTATAACTTAAGCACTAACTTGATATATGTTGGCTAGTACTTTTTCAAGTATAAATGTATATTTAAGCATAAATATACATATACATTAAAGTGCATATTACGAGCGTTGTACTCCATATATGCATTTGGGCTATTGTTATTCTTAACTGACAATTTTTATATGTGAATACATCGGAGTCATCCGGAAATAACTACTCATTTTATTCCTTACCATGCATTCACGTGTGTATTTCCTGCTAACTCGCGAACATCACGCAGTTTCGAAAATTTTAACTTACATGGTACTGATACACATTTCTCAAAACTTAGTTATGCTGATTGTAAAAATGAATTTTATTTCCGGAATAGACCCTTCTGTATAATGCGTATTTTACATACGAGTGAAAACTCAGTATGTATTGGGCTATTGTATCTTACTGTAAATAATTATGTATTTGTAAAACATGCACATGATTTTTTTAATGTACAGAGCTATGCTTAGAAGTACATACATAAAGTTAGCAAACTCATTATGACTTAAATATGCCATATTACTTTTTTTAAAAAGAGAACATATTTTTTTNCATACATAAAGTTAGCAAACTCATTATGACTTAAATATGCCATATTACTTTTTTTAAAAAGAGAACATATTTTTTTCTAAAAATATGTTGACTTTTTGTTAAAGTTTTCTACATTGCTACACGTAAAGGTTGGTACACAATACGTNTTTTTTTCTAAAAATATGTTGACTTTTTGTTAAAGTTTTCTACATTGCTACACGTAAAGGTTGGTACACAATACGTGTTTTGGCTATTGAAAATACTGTGTTTTTAACAAACATTTTGCGGTGTATGTTTCGTTATGGACACAATACATTGAGAGTATATGCACTCTATATCATATATTTGTGGCTATTGTTATACATACAAAATGGGTATGTGAACTGATGTGGAATACACACAAGTGTAAAACTTGTTGTATATTTTGGGCTATTGAGAGAAACAAAGGCATACAATTCACTTTCTTCTCTGGTAATTGTTGTGTATGTGTTGGTACATTAGAGTCATCGATAATGTACTTGGGCTATGGCAAGAAACAATCACTATTGTTTTAGTCTCTTTAAGTTTGTGATATGGTACATGCGAGTGTTGAACTCGCATGCATTTGGTCTATTGCAAAATATTCTGTAGCAAATACGATGTTCACTTTGCAATACATAACATGAGTGGCAACTCATAATGTATTTGTGTTTCCGATTTTTCATCTAGATGCTGAAACTTAGAATTTAAATCTCTCCAAATATTTGCCGGCGAATCATCCAAAAATGTTTCAGATCACGCAATAAAATAATACAACTTTACAATAATAAGAGAAATAAAAATCTGTTGTAAGGAAGTTTCGAATTTGTAATGTGCCTGGAGGGTGGTCCAATATGTGAGTTACAATTCTGAAAGAATTAAAAATATGTATTTATTGTTTAAATTTTACCGAAGAAATTAATACTGGCCCACAAATTTATATTATTTATATGTTTTGGAGAAGTTATAAAAATTGACGTAGGCTCTCAAAAATATTTTTCAAAATAAATGCACTTATTAAGAAACATGTTGTAGGCTATATGTCCTTTTGTAAGAAATTACCGCAATTGCACTCTTTCACGCAGAAGGAAAGAAAGTTAAAAATGCAATTCTTTCAGATCCCATATTGGTACCATCCTCCAGGCAACAATTTTTCTTTTACAATAAACAAAGAATAATTGTTCTTACATAAAAATTTCTGTATTTAGATAAGCTTTCAGATATTCAAAGACTACTGCCATTTTATAAATAACAATAAAAATCTTGTCTGGTACTATTTACAGATGTTTCACTGAAACCCAAGTTTGCATGGAAACTGTAGAAACGTCTAAATAAACATTTGTATTCAAGCTGACTGGTTTTAAATACGCAAATGTGGAATAAATAGCATACATATTATTTGTACAGTAACCGTTATATTCATGACAATGCGGAGGGAGTGGTTTCTAAAATATTGACCGTCAGTTAATGTTATAAATAATTATTCACAATTTGTTATTCATAACATAGCAGTGATCTTCTTTCATCATAATGCAGTTTATATTATACCATTCCTGAAAACTTTTACTGATACAAAGTTTTGAATATATATTATATTTGTTTCTGCAATGTGGTTTCATATACAGTATCAACCAACAAAATGCATACGAAAAATCCGTGCATGTTGATATTTATGAAACAATCGAAGCTTCCTATGTCAACATCATAATATTAATTAGTTCTATTAATAATAAAAATTCATGGTCAGTTTAAACTTTATGTGAAAACTAATTTGTTATGTTACGGAGTGTGGAATTAAATACTGTAGCTTGATTTATACATATACAGACGACGACAGTTACTTTTACAATACATCACTTGTACAACCGACGGTATTTTTCAAGCTTCAGATATCAAATAAAGTTTTAATAACTGAAAAGCTGAACCTATGACAATAGACTGTAGAGCTGATAATATGATTAGTTCTGTACAATTGGTAAAGGGATTTGATCAGTTTCTGTTGTATGAATCACTCAACTGTGTTGTACAGGAGCAATTGACGGACAGTTTACTTAATAATCATTAATAACTGCTAAACTTACAAATGGAGATTCTTATACGGTATATCTACTTTTGTGGTCTGCTACTAAAACTATTGGCNAATAACTGCTAAACTTACAAATGGAGATTCTTATACGGTATATCTACTTTTGTGGTCTGCTACTAAAACTATTGGCTACTCAAACTGGAGTATTTCGTTTGTGAATCCGATAATCTGTGTAAGTTCAATACTATGGTCTTTGCCATAATGAAAGTTTCAATGGTTAGTAGGTAACCATGTTACGTACTAATATGGTAAATTTTTACTTNATGGTCTTTGCCATAATGAAAGTTTCAATGGTTAGTAGGTAACCATGTTACGTACTAATATGGTAAATTTTTACTTCCTACAATTTGTTAAGCGGTAATATGTGAGACACCGATCGTTACGGTGTTTCATGGCTTTATAATAATCCAGTTTGAGTACTGTGGTAATCATTAAAATTATTAAACAAAATTTTATCCCTTTCATTCTTCCATACATACATACATTTCAACAAAATGAACACATTTTAACGATTTAAAAAACACAACAATTTTCAAAACTATGCAAAACAATTGTAACTATGATGAAGAGATCATTTTTCCTTTAGTTTTCAAAAAAATAACAGCCATATATGTGCTTCTAGATGTATAATAACTTATTTGACAACATAATAATTTATTTAGTAATCAATTATTAAAAAATATTGCTTCAAATATCTATTTGCTGTGTTGCTAGGTTACACTCTAACAGAAAGCTAACAACAAACTAAAACTCTCAAACAAATATTACAGAGAAATAAAAATTATTGCATTATTTAAAATCATTTACAGTACAATTATGATATGTAATAATGCCAAGATGGAAACAACTTACGAGGCAGTAAAGAGTACAATTATATACGACTGAACTTCAAATTAATTATAAATTACAAATTATAAATTACAAACTTAACGTTCTAGTACATAATCACAAAGTTCATGATTTGTGTTCCTTAATTCTATATGAAATATTTATCACAGCCAATAAATATTTTGAACATATTTTTTTATGGTAAAAATTTATTGATTAAACATTTTTCAGAAACCTTTGCGGTTAAATGTCTGCCAATAAAATTTGCCTAAAATTGACAATTTTGAGTANATGGTAAAAATTTAGTGATTAAACATTTTTCAGAAACCTTTGCGGTTAAATGTCTGCCAATAAAATTTGCCTAAAATTGACAATTTTGAGTATATAGAAACGTAGGAATAGAAAAACACTGTTTTTGATCACGTGAAGTATTGAATATATAATTTTGATTTAAATAATAATTCTTTTCAATATATTTTAGGAATACTAGAAAACTCTACAATGAAGCAATTAGAAATTTGGCCAGTTTCAAAAATGTGATTGAATTTTAATTATATTTCGGAAAGTGTTTAGTGTTAGCAGCCAGCAAGCGCAGGTTATTTTTCATTATCACATTCACAATCACACCAAACATAACATACATATTGTAATTACCGGTATTGCATTATTTACATGAAACTCTCATCACTTCACATCACTCAGTGATGATATAAACAACACACTACTTATATTCTAATTTACTTTTCTTCTAGTGTGGCATGTCTGTATCTGCCCCACATGAGGTTTGCTTTATTTGCACACAGAAAAGAACAATTTTCATTTGCTCTCTCAGATCCTGTTCAAAAGTACAAATAAAATTACATATTTAGGACTCCCTCTTAAAATTTGTCAAAATTTTTGTCTTTCAAATAGTATATATAGCAAATAAATAAATTTTCTGTTGAAATCAGCTTTGCTACAATTTTCATCTCATACATAAATATCATTTTTATTTATATAAATCCACATGCAATATCTCTTTACTAAATATAATACACATCTTAATTCATGCACACAATGAAATGTACTATTTTCATAATTGTCAGTTGTCAGTTCAATACGACCAACAGTAACCGTGAAACCTGAAACCTGTTAATCGCAGTAATAATACTGTTTTCATGGATTATTATGCTGTTGATTCTGCGAATTTCCTGAGGACGAAGACAGGCTGAATCCTAAGGCTCTAGGGTCACCACCATGTAATCGCAGCGCCTGCTCTAGTCTTTGTTCTTGAAGACGCAGCGCTTCGCTGAGGTCCGGAGTAACTTGATTGTGGTGAGCGTGGTGGTGGTTCATGACGCCTGCCCCGTTTGCACCGTTGTGGCCGCCAACGGCAGCCGCGGCCGCAGCGGCGGCCATGTTGTGGTGACGCAGGCCGCCGTTGTTGTCCGGCACGTTCGCGGAGGCGGCGTTGTTGGAGGCGGCGACGGCAGCGGCCTGGCTCACCGCCAGCCGCAGTGCCGCCTCCGCCTGCGAGCGCAACAGCGCCTCCGCCTGGTGNGGCGACGGCAGCGGCCTGGCTCACCGCCAGCCGCAGTGCCGCCTCCGCCTGCGAGCGCAACAGCGCCTCCGCCTGGTGGATGCGCAGCGCGGCAGCCTCGGGTGACTGCTGGTGGTTGTGGTGCGCCTGGTGGGGCTGGTGGCCCCCGTGGTGGTGGCCGCCCATCGAGTCCAGCCTCATCGCAGAGTCCACCACGATGGACGACCGCATCGCCACGTCCATGGAGCGCATCGAGTCCGCCATGGAAGCGGCCCTCATGGCAGCGTTCATGGCCGCCTGCGCCTNTCCTCATGGCCGCCGCGAGGTTGACGGCCGCCGCTTGTACTGCTGCCGCGGTGCTTGTGTCCACGCCCAGAGCTCCCGGCCCGGGACTGCCCAAGCCGCCGGACACGCCGGCTGACGTCTGACCCACTATGGCGGCCATGGCGGCCATGCGGCTGGCGTTGTGAAGCTCCTCTGCGCCGTACTGCTGCTGCAGGCTGTTGTTCGACACGGCACGTGCGTTCAGCAGCTCCCCCAGCTTGTTGTTGTTGTTGTTGTTCATGAGGCCTCCTGGTTCGGAGCCCGTGCTCGACAGACGGCCGCCGCCAGAAGAGCTGTCCGAGTGAGCCGAGGGACTGGCGCACATGGAAGATGGTCCGCCGCCTCCTAGACCGGCGAGCCCGCTGGCAGAAGAAGCGACGACCGCAGCAGCTAGCAGACTCTCCCTTTCCCTGCGCTCGGCTGCTGCGCGGCTCAGCACGTACTGGGCTGCGAACTGGTGCTTCGGATCCATCCGCATGTGCTCCATGTGGCTGAGGAGACCTGCATCACACACAAACATCACACTAGTATATACTACAACTCACGCTTACCACATAACATTTGAGATCCCATATGTATGTTATGTGGTATCAAATATTAATATTTTCATAAGATTACCTACAAAGTATGTTAGGTACATTTTGTTATAATTTTACTCATTATTAAAAAACGAAAATTTACAAATGGGTTAAAAATGTTAAGGATTTTACATTAATTTAATTTGCCTTATATTACATAAGAAGCGAGTGCAGGAATTTAACAGCAACTATGGTAATGAATATTTGGCAATACAGGTGGATTTATGTCGAGTTTTCTTTTACACCATACATATGTACGTTCCATCGTGGCGGAGGATGTTATGCTAAAATAATACGTAGTAACAAAGAGACCTGCTCATACAACCGTATGTATGATCCTATTCTTCAACACTGCCTCTTGCTCAAATATCCTAAACGTTTTCACCTCTTGGGCTTCTGAATTTGGGTCGCGTGCAGGATTTATTGTCCGAATCCATAGGTAGCCAGACTATGATTGGCCGAAGGGCCCAGCCAATTAGGAAATGTATCAAACCCAGAAGCACAGCAGATGATGACACTGGCCACGACAACCTGCGATCAGTTTTAATCGTAAAAGTTTCCCCACCAAATATGATTAAACATGTCACATTACTTCTTAATAATACTGGGCTTGTGCTATAAGAGATATTTCCTTGCTATAAATTTACAAAAAAAAAAAAAAAAAAATTGCATGTAGCACTACTTTTTGGGCAGGTGGGCAACAAAGTAGTTTTTATTGTGAATTGCAGATTTGTTCATAAATGTGCGTGAAAATTGCATGTGCCATGAATTATATGAAATGTGTTGGTAGAGAGCCGTTTTCGATAACAGTGTTACAACAAAAATATTGAAATTGATGAATACAACCTAATAAAGGATGTTCACAGTAAACTGAGTACTTTTGAAAGCCCTGCATATGATCTACTTGTATACACGTTGTATATTATTCCATCAGAGGTAAAATTAGCATTTTTATGGGCCTGATAACTTTATTCATGCGTCGGCCAAGTGAAAATGTGATATTATTATAAAAGTAGATATCTTACAAGTTTTCCAGTTCTTACACTGATATACATAAAAAAAAATCAAAATCACTTCAGTGTTTACAGTTGCAAAAACTTTTAATTCAAAGTTAAGACATTTAACTACTTTCCCTACGTCATTACCAATTTTAATGGCTGCATGCCATTCAATGTGCCCGTTAAAATATATTCAGACAGAATAAGTGACATTTTTTGAACGTTGATTTCAGAAGTTCTCAATTAACCGTGAACACCATATACGTTAGAGTCGTCTGCTCTGTAGTAAGTTGTCCTCCTTTATTTCGGTTCTTGCTTCCGTGAATCCACCGAATGTGTTTGTTTGCATCTTAGCGTTTGAGAGGTTCAGCGTTCGATCCCAAGTGGTTTTCCAATTCCTCACCATGAAACTTTTGATTCTCTAAGCCATCAGATGACATATAGTTAAAAGTAAAGTGGGTAGTTTTGAAATCAGTCTCTGAGGAAAAAATCACTCCCCATAACTATCTGCTNGAATGTGTTTGTTTGCATCTTAGCGTTTGAGAGGTTCAGCGTTCGATCCCAAGTGGTTTTCCAATTCCTCACCATTGAACTTTTGATTCTCTAAGCCATCAGATTACATATAGTTAAAAGTAAAGTGGGTAGTTTTGAAATCAGTCTCTGAGGAAAAAATCACTCCCCATAACTATCTGCTNACATATAGTTAAAAGTAAAGTGGGTAGTTTTGAAATCAGTCTCTGAGGAAAAAATCACTCCCCATAACTATCTGCTACAATACACACTAGAACTCAAGCTCCATGCAAGTTTGCAGCGAATTAAGCAAAATAGTTCTGACGTTGAACAGGTAGATTAATTTATATATCTATGGCAAATAAAGCCAGTGTTTTTTTTTNTAAGCAAAATAGTTCTGACGTTGAACAGGTAGATTAATTTATATATCTATGGCAAATAAAGCCAGTGTTTTTTTTGTAAATGCTGTAATGCGAATTGTTATTTTAGTAACATAGTACATTTTTGGGTTCCTAACATCCTCACGNTTTTTTTTGTAAATGCTGTAATGCGAATTGTTATTTTAGTAACATAGTACATTTTTGGGTTCCTAACATCCTCACGTTTTTACTTGACTGAGACACGAAGTAAGCCATTAGGTCCAAGGCAATGTTAATTTTACATATATTGGAAGGATACAAAATAACAGAAAAGAGATCCTAAGCAGGACTTCCAAAAGTGCTCAACTGTGAACAGACTACATAATATCTTTAATAGCATCAAAGCAAACAACTTTCAGAATTAATTTACTGACCGCAAACAGCTAGTAGTTTTGTAGTAGTGTGCTGAGTGCAGTGTTGTGGTGGGACATACTGAAATTCACATGGTTAGCGGAGCATCCAGTGGGATTCAAGCAGCCGCTAACACAGCTCGCGGAATGCCTGGAGACAGCCAACGATACATCGCTTTAGAGCGTGTGTTAACACTGCAGGCCGTACTTTTAACAGTTTTCTGCCTAATTTCCGAAGGGAAGATGGGATTATGAGATCACTTTCCTGTCTGTGTGTGTGTTGTCTATGTGTGCCTGTGTGGCTGTGTATGTCCCCCTAAAAACCTTTGACTACGTCAACAGAATTTTACCAAACTCGGTACGCATATAGTACAAGTAATGACATCTGACTTTTATAATTTAGGCCACGCCGGATGCTTATTTTCAAAATGGCTGCCATTACAAATTTAGGACGCTAGGACATAACTCGGAAACCATTTAACAGACTAAAACCAAATTTGGTATGTTGACAGTGCATCATGTTGGCATTGAAATAAGAGACATATATTGTTATTGGCACGCCATTTTGGAAGATAGCAATCACTTAAAAATAAAGATTTTACTACATATCTCGGAAACTACTTAACCGATTCTCACCAAATTTGGCATGTAAGTAGGGGAGAGTTGGTCAGAGCGGGAACTTATGTCTACTGCTATGGTGGCTGCTGCTGTAATGCGGCAAAGTGTTGAACTATTTTTCGAATGTTACAAACGATTCCATGGGTATCGCGCAGTACATTAGAAGTGATCTGGCAGCTGTAAAACATTGTGTACGCCAGTGAGCTGTTCGAGTGTTCAAGTTTAATTTTGTATATTTTAACTTACATTATCGATTGTTGCAGGAGGAAATGTAAATATTTAAGTACCTATCATTAATCTGCGCAATCTTANTGTTGCAGGAGGAAATGTAAATATTTAAGTACCTATCATTAATCTGCGCAATCTTAAGTGTATATTCAGGAAGAAAACAGACAGATAAGTAGTAAATTAAATATCGTAACTTCTACACTCTTGAAATATGTCATATTTGGATAAAACAGGCAGTGAAGGGTTTTGCAAAAAAGGGTGCCCCGTTTTACATGGCAATTAAAAAATGCGTGGTTTGTTGCTTTCAGATGTTGTGACGTAGAGCAATGCAACCTCAATGTGAAAGGAAATAATAAAGCAGTCGTGATCAGAGTAAAATATGCAGAATACAAAAAAATCAAAATTTTGCAAGTTTAGAAGAATATTATCCAGATGTGGCATGTCTATTTTGTGATGTTTTATATACTAATTCTGCATCAAATGAGACCTGGATTATGTGCTTATTCTGTAAAAATCGAGTTCATGAAGAGTGCAGTGGTAAATAATATTGCGCATAATTTACTTGTGACANATGTGCTTATTCTGTAAAAATCGAGTTCATGAAGAGTGCAGTGGTAAATAATATTGCGCATAATTTACTTGTGACATGTGCAAGTGAACATTTTAAATTAAAAATGTAATTTATCCAGTTGCTGCAGTTATTCAACATTAAAATATAGCCTAGATTTGTTTCGCCTAAAATTAGACTGAGTGACATATTTTGTTTATACGAGAAAACAGTTTTTCCTTCAATTTTATGGTTTCATTTCAACTGCGTAGTTTTGAATCTAAAATTAACCATAATTTAGGTAAGATCAAATGCTAGCCATTATTTATGTGATAATCAATCTTGATTGACGCATTAAGTTACTTCAATAAGCGTAATCATCTTATTTTACATTGCTTTGCATAGCCATGCCGTTTTATCTTACCAGTTTTCTAAAATGGGATAATTTACACTGTAACCGTAACTAGCTATTTTATAAAACAAATAACATCTGTAATGCAATGATAAAATTTATTCTTTAAAGGGAATGTTTTACTTGTTTGAGAAAGTATATATTTGTAGCACATATGATTCTATTCGCTACAAATGTTGAAAGATTTTCTACCACGTTTTATCCAACTTTCCCCCAATACTGTTGTAGGCTATGTGAAAGTATGCAATTTAAATATATAAGAAACTTATTTTCAAAATGGCCGCAATACATATATTTTAGATTAGTTCACTATACCTATCACACCATTCACAAATTTCGACCAAACTTGGTATGCTGTAAGTATCTATTACAAACATGAAATACACATCATTCTTTATCCGTCATTTTGTTACATAGCGCTGCTTAGAAAATACAGATTGTCATAACTCGGGAACAAATAAACCGATTAATACCAAATTCGGCAAAAAGTAATACAGTTTGTAAGTTTTAAATAAGTCAAATATTTATTTTGAAAATGGTGGCAATGTAAACATTTTAGTGCTGTTTGCTATATCTGTGAAAACAATTTCAATATAACTTTGTATGCTAGCAGTATATATTACAAGCATCAAATGCGTTTACACGGTCTCTTTTGTCAGCCATTTTGTAAGATAGGACAAACTTAAAAATAAAGTTTTGTATCATATCTTAGGGAACACTCAACAGATTTCTATCAAATTCGGCAACCAAGCAGTACTATTATGTTAGGTCATGTCAACTGATATGTTTTAAGTGTGGGTCATATATTTATTTTCAAAATGGCTGCCATATAAACATTTTAGCTTAGTACACTATAAATAAGAAACCATATAACGAATTTGAATTTAACATTGTATGCTGGCAGTATAATANATTTTAGCTTAGTACACTATAAATAAGAAACCATATAACGAATTTGAATTTAACATTGTATGCTGGCAGTATAATAAAATGTGTATATATAGAACCTCTTTTCTTAGCCATTTTGTAAGATAGCACTACATTAAGAAAATAAACATTTCATTTAATATCTTGGGAAACAAAGAACCGATCCCCAACAAATTCAGGCGATAAGTTATACTTTTGTAGTCCATCTAAATTTGCATGACGTTAGGTGGTAGGCCCATATTTCCAACTCAACAACTGCGTAAATATTTCAGGTTAGTATGCCGTATGCTACAAATAATTTCAACCGAACTCTACATGCTGACAGTATCTAAGACAATCATCGACTGTGATAATACAAAACATTTTTGTGGGCCATTTATAAAGATAGCACCAAATTAGAAAATAGAGCATTTATGCCATATCTCAGGGACCAATTAATTGATTCCCACCAAAATATGCACACATGTAGAGCTACTTCAGTAGGCCATGATTTAAGTTACTAAAATAATTGATTTTCAAAATAACTACATTTGTATATATTTCAGGGTATTAAACCCTGTCTACCATAACATTAGACTGATCAAAACCGAAGTTAATGTTTCTTATCAAACCTCCGTAACATAGTTGGTTGCATGTCAGTTTAAGTGGTTCTAGCATTGAATCCCAGGTAAGGCGTGTGTGTATTTGTAATTTTCTCACTAGTATTGAATATTTTTATGGTTCCATATATAATGATATCTCTGTCAACAAGACGTCGCGGTTTATCTACAATCTATCCCTTTAAGAACTCCATTTATCCTATTCGTATCCATGTAGAAAAAAGTAGGTTCCTTAGATCAGAAATTTCTTGTTGTAAACTGCATTTATAATTTAACTAAAAAATTGTATTATCCGTTACATCCACAGCCCTTCTTAATATCTCATTTACCCTTTCTTCGAAGGGTAATCACTCTCTCAGTGTGAGATTCAGGCCCAAAAATATTTTTAATGTTTTAACCTTTTCTACTACGTCCATATACCCATACACATACATATATGTGTAGAAATAAATAAATAAATATATATATATATATATATATATATATATAAACACACAGCCTAATCACAGGGATATGCCTCGCCATGAAAGCGTGAATGCATTACCACGAATCTTGCAACGTGCATGTACATATGCCTGTTATGCAGTTTTATGGCCAATCTCACGAATGGCGAGCGTGAAACAGGCACACCAGATGAATCCGTCTTTCAAGAGGTTTTGACTGTCACTGTGTCTCGAGAACGAACACGGCAATGCAAGGCCTTTAAGACGCTGTCGTACCGAATTCCGTCAAACAGATGAGTTCACGAGCGGTTTCATGGTAGGTATCCGCACTGNCCTTTAAGACGCTGTCGTACCGAATTCCGTCAAACAGATGAGTTCACGAGCGGTTTCATGGTAGGTATCCGCACTGCCGGTTGGTCCTTTTGCGCCGTATTGCGGAAGAAAGGCAACGTGAAGCCACAACCGTCGGTCGTATTTGGCGACAGTGGTCCCCAAAAGGAAATGTGCAACGTCGTAGTGGGACAGAAGCTCAATTGTGTAGAGTGGTCGGGGTGAGGTGATTGTGAACTCCCCGAGCTTGCGGAGTGGAGGTGACATGAGCTCGATACAGACTGACACATTGGTACACATTGGCTCCCATAGAATATTAGCCTTTGTCATAATTGTTAACAGGAATAAACTATTTATTTAATAATTAATTTGAATAACTTATTTAGTAATGGTTTATAATTTGCACTGAGGATTGTAAGAAACACAGCGAATGATGATAAACTTTGAAAGAAGAAGCTTCCCGTTATTGTAAATAAATTAGGATATTCAATTTATATATTTTATTTTATTTAGATCTCCGTTCCTCACAAATTTGGCTTCACCCAGGAACAAGAAATGTAGATGTCAGAAGTGGACATGGGACATTTATTCAATAGTAGTATTGTAGGTTAGGTATTATATAGTCTGTTCGTGGCATATTCACACTTTTTGAATCAAACCTTTGAGAAATTACCCAATATATGACGTAACTGCCTGTTTCCTAAATATGCGATGTATCATAAGCGTTTTGTACTTCTGATAACACAAAAGTATCTTAATTTTGGTTAAATTTAACTTTTACTTTCATGTTATCTACAAATGTTAATATTTAATTTTTTATAAATTTGAATAAAAAAAGACAGGAAATTGGTGTGTTGGTAGTGCCTGGGAAGAAATAGTTATCATGCAAAATATTATTAAACTGAGTGCGCACTAATGTGGTGCGTTATCCCTTTGGTGTAATTTTCTAAACTTATTCAAGCTTTGTTTATATGAAGTAGAGGAATAATATTAAAGTAGAACTTCAGCAGGGTTTCAGAAAAGTTGGAAGTAACCATGACTGGACTAAAGTGGGTTGTCTGTTGGTTAAGAGTAAGGCTACAGACAAAATCGACATTTTGTTAACATATGCAGTGAATGATAACAAGGCGTTTGTCGGCTGTTGTGGAAGTACTGTGTGCTTTAAANCGACATTTTGTTAACATATGCAGTGAATGATAACAAGGCGTTTGTCGGCTGTTGTGGAAGTACTGTGTGCTTTAAGTAAAAGTCGAAGTAACAAAGTTAGTAGTGTTAATGAGAATGTGGATAGCAAAATAGATCATGTTGACGAGAAAATAGTCAGTGAAGATGAAAATGCAGATAAGAAAATATAACGTGTAAGTGAAACTGTAAATATGACAATAAAAATGTTAATTTGTAATAGATAAATTGGATAATAAAAAGGCCACTCNCGACATTTTGTTAACATATGCAGTGAATGATAACAAGGCGTTTGTCGGCTGTTGTGGAAGTACTGTGTGCTTTAAATAAAAGTCGAAGTAACAAAGTTAGTAGTGTTAATGAGAATGTGGATAGCAAAATAGATCATGTGGACGAGAAAATAGTCAGTGAAGATGAAAATGCAGATAAGAAAATATAAAGTGTAAGTGAAACTGTAAATATGACAATAAAAATGTTAATTTGTAATAGATAAATTGGATAATAAAAAGGCCACTCATTTTAAAAGAATTGACTCGGTCGAGAATAAAATGGAGCAGGAGGCAAGTGCACTGAAGAAGCAATTTAGAAAAATTTTAAGCAACAGAGTTGTAGGCGGAAAGTGGCAAAATAAGATGAAAATGCAGATAGTGTGGAACCAAAAGCCGAGATATGTAGGGAAGCAAGTGACAGGATCGGATACTCGCAGATTTCACTGGCCAGTTATTTCAGCAATGCCAGCGACTGTTCCGACTCTGCTGACGAGCACTGTTTATCATTGGTACTCGTTTCCGCGCGCGGCTGGGTAGAACTCTGGGCGATGCTTGACTGGAAGCACTGGTTTTACTGGAGGTGAAGAGGTAGTGAAATACCAGTGAAACTAAGTACTGGCGGACGATTCAAGCCAAAGGTTCTCAAATATATTTACATATGTGCATGATGTAGCACGATTACATACAAAATATTGCCTATAGAAATTCCACACAAAGGCAATACAAAATTTAACTCGAAACAACGTTTTTCTTGCTATAAAAATTTGCTTTCANAAGCAATTTAGAAAAATTTTAAGCAACAGAGTTGTAGGCGGAAAGTGGCAAAATAAGATGAAAATGCAGATAGTGTGGAACCAAAAGCCGAGATATGTAGGGAAGCAAGTGACAGGATCGGATACTCGCAGATTTCACTGGCCAGTTATTTCAGCAATGCCAGCGACTGTTCCGACTCTGCTGACGAGCACTGTTTATCATTGGTACTCGTTTCCGCGCGCGGCTGGGTAGCACTCTGGGCGATGCTTGACTGGAAGCACTGGTTTTACTGGAGGTGAAGAGGTAGTGAAATACCAGTGAAACTAAGTACTGGCGGACGATTCAAGCCAAAGGTTCTCAAATATATTTACATATGTGCATGATGTAGCACGATTACATACAGAATATTGCTTATAGAAATTCCACACAAAGGCAATACAAAATTTAACTCGAAACAACGTTTTTCTTGCTATAAAAATTTGCTTTCACCAGTCAGACAAGAATCAATATATTTTTCATGCGTACGCAATATTTAAATTAAGAGAGAAATAATATTTGATAGTTAATTTTACAATTTTACTCCTTTTGTTTAATTTTAATGAATACCACTGCTGAGCGTTCCGAAACTGTAAACTTAGTGACGAAAGTAATGTTTACACTTTATTGCAGGTTGCTCGTACTGCTGATGAACACTGACGAAACATCAATGATCTCTGTGCTCGTCAGCAATACTGGATCGCAGCCAAGGCATATTGAGTCCAGTGCAGCAGTACCAGCGAGAATGCAGTAGCTCTGTGGGATTGGTACACTTTGCCTGGGGCCAAAAGAGAGGTTACAATTAATGTCTCCGCCCTACGATGTGTGAGAACCTACGGCTTGAATCGTCCGCCGGTATTTCACGACCTCTTCACCTCCAGTACAACCAGTGCTTCCAGTCAAGCATCGCCCAGAGTGCTACCCAGCCGCCCGCGGAAACGAGTACCAATGATAAACAGTGCTCGTCAGCAGAGTCGGAACAGTCGCTGACATTGCTGAAATAACTGGCCAGTGAAATCTGCGAGTATCCGATCGTGTCACTTGCTTCACTACCACTAGAGTGCGTTAGAGGAGAACATTTCTAACATTGATGCCATATTGCTTGCTCGTGTTTGGCTGTTGGTAATATGATATCTCGGCCTCTGCAGATCTCGCCACATCACAGCTGTTCTTCTGATGCGAGAGATGACATGTCGTTGTCTCTTCCCTTGGCTTTTCTAACATTCAATCTGGTAAGTTATATTATGTTAGTCTTTTTTATTACAGTAGATTGCGGGGTAATATCTGTCGTGCTCATAATTACACATATTCTGGTGGAGTGTAGAGATCAGGATGAAGCATTCGTTTAATGGCGTGCCTGTGACGCCACGGCGTCCTGACTTTGTCTTTGGTGAAACCATCGCTGACCTTAACTGGACTTCCTATATTGTCGAAGATTCCATTCGAAAACCACTAGGGGTAGGGCCTCGATATTTGGAATGCCCAAGGCCATCACAAATTGAATCAGATTCATATAGCACACACTGGTCTAGGCACACGTTTAACCATAGTTGGCCATAATGTTTTAACCATGGCCGATAGAGTCACCAAATCCAGATCGTAGGTAAGTAACACTTCAGACACCTATGTGATGCGTTCGGCGAGATAATTTCACCGGCATAGTTTAAGCTAACTGTACACAGTCAATACATTTGTTGTTACAAATTAACCATCATTTATACCATATACATGCTGTATATACATAGAATCATCACATATAATTATGCGTTATAATATGTAGCATATATCAAAAATTATTTTTTAAATTATATTTAATTTATACATATCCCTAAAAGTATATATAATATATATCATATATAGTTTTTTATAGGTGATTATATCTGCGTATTTTCCCATTATCTGTGGCCCTTCTATCTCAAACAGTGTATTTTTTCAGTGTGCTGCCATATTTTTACATTTTAAATGCATAGTAGAAGATCATTTGTGAGCTTAAGCTGGACTATCTATTACAGAAATACTAGAAATAGTTTATCAAATAGCTGGATCGTTCGCGATGTGTTCCGTGAAGTGAATGGAAAGGGCGAATTCGTACTACAGAAGAATAGTTTGCGACAGTTTTCACAAAGTGCTTCGCTTATGGGAAGTATGCTGCTGGGCATCGAATATGTCGATGAGTGTGTTGTCAGATCGAGCCCAATCATGGCATAGTATCGTAAGTCGGGGGGAATCTTCATGCTCGCGAGCGTGCGGTGTCGATGTCGTGTTTTCCAGCATAAGGTATTCTGGCTCGAGACTTCACCGGGCAATATCTTTCCTAACATCATCGGTCATGTGCCATATGACAGAAGCATAGCTACGGAGACGCCTCAAATTGATGACCAGAGACAGGACTCGTAATGTGGTTCGCTATGTGCTTCACGAAATGATACGAGATTTGTGATTAGCTTCGTGGTTTGAGCCTAATGTTCATACCATAATCGAATGGTTATGTAATTATTATACACTGAAGAGCCAAAAAAAAAACTGGTATAGGCGTGCATATGCAAATAACAGAGGTATGGAACCAATCAGAGTAACGCGATGCGGTCGGCAGCTATATCGGTTACTGCTGCTACAATGTCAGGTTATCAAGATTTAAGTGAGTTTGAAAGTGGTGTTATAGTGTGCGCACGAGAGATTGGACATATCATCTCCGAGGTAGCGATAACATTTGGATGCTCGCGTACGACCATTTCACGAGTGTACCATGAATATCGGGAATCCGGTAAAACATCACATCTACGACATCTCTGCGGCCGGAAAAAGATAGTGAAAGAACGGGACAAACGACGACTGACGAGAATCATTAAACGTGACAGACGTGTAACCTTTTCTCGAATTGGCGCAGATTGGATTTATGGACTGCCCTGCAGGATTCATGGTGTGAATTGCCT
>NQII01000041.1:1203551-1311966 GCA_002778355.1 Clitarchus hookeri
GGGGGGCTACGTGATATTAGGCAGGCGTACCAGTTTTTTTGGCTCTTCAGTGTATATGTGTTTTGTATTTTAAAACATGTGTTTGATGCGGGAATAAAACTCGCACTTTGTGGTTGGAAAATACTGCATACACAGTGGTGTCTTGGGCATCTCGTACAGAATCACTATTTGTTACACTATGTCTACCACTAACTGAACTGCTCAAGGTTCGTCTTTTCTCGGCTGTTTAATATCGCATCACATTTCGATAGTCGCTACTCGATTCCCTGCATCATCGTGATGGACGAGATATTTTGTAAATTTTTTGCGTAGATCTTCGGAATGAGAGTGGTGTTCTGCAACGTGTTTTGAGATTGTTCGACATCGTCTCTTGGTATGGCTATTCGGTATTATTCATACGGCTGGTTGGTATGGACGGTTCTGCCAGTTGGTCGATCTTGCTAGTTAGTATTGTGGGTTAATCTGGTAGAATGGTTTCTTTGGCTGGTCCGGTTGGCCTTGCTGGTTGGTCTTGCCCACTGGTCTTTTCAGTTGGTTGGTCTTGATTGTTGGTATGGCCTATCGGTCTTGTTGGTCGGCCTGATCTGTTTGGTCGTTCAGTTGGCCTGGTCAGTTAGTATGGGCATTTGGTTGGCCAACTGAGCTGACACGTTCTTTTGATATGGCCAGCTGGCATGTTCAGTCCATATGGTTGATCTGTCTTGTTGGTTGGTCTCGTCGGTATTTATTACTGGTATAGTCGGCCTTGTTAGCTAGCTGGTCAATCTTGATGGCTGGTTGGCCTGGTAGGCCTTTTTAGTCAGTTGGTCTGGTCGGATGGTATGCCATTTTGGTCTGCTCGTCCTTGTTGGTTGTTATGTCTAGTCGACCTTTATGGCCAGTGAGGTTTCTTTTTGATTTATGTTGGTATGGTCTGTTGGTATCATTGGCTGGTATGGCTGTATGGATTGGTCGGCCTCGTTGGTCACTTCGTCTGGTCTGTTGGTATGGATGTTTGGAATGGTAAATTGTCATGGACACTCTGTATGGTTGGCCTGCCTTTTGGGTGGTCTGGTAGTTATTTATTGTTGATATGGTCCATCTATTTGGTTGGTAACCTATATTTATGTTGATATTTTGCAGGTTTGTGATGACTGTGGTATTGGCCACAATGAATATGGTTTTTATAAATGGTGCTGTAACAGTCATCGAACTGAATTGGTAATAGAATTCTAGTTTGGTTAATATGTAACTGTAAATGTATTAACAACGTGTTAAACTGACTATGTTTATAAAAGAACTCGCCAACTGCATCATATCGATGTCCGAAGTGTTACCTAACTTGGTAGCTATTGGCAGTGGTTCGAAAATTGTGTCCAACTATGGTTATAAAAGGGCCTACTGCTATATGGAGCTGATTTAGCTTGTGCTGACTTTGTGCATTCCAAATTTCGAGGGTCTAACCTTAATGGATTGCGAATGGTACCTTTGAAAGCATAGGCAGGCCAGCTGGAGTCAGGAAAGTTTTCACCATAGACAAAGTCGGGATGCTGGTCCCAAGCACACCATTAAACGAATGCTTCATCCTGATATCTACACTCCAATAACTTTCTGGCACGAACAGGTACTTGACATTTGAGCGGATTTTTTATTCGGTGGGAAAATATATCTGTAAGTACGAGTATGACCGATAATACCCTACAAACTACTGTAATGGAAGAAAAAAATATGATATAACTTACCAGATGGAATACTTGAAAAAAACCAGGGAAGAGAGAGAGAGAAATAGAGAGAGAGGGAGAGAGAGCAAAATGTCATCTCTCGTATCAGATGAATAACTGTGATGTGGCACAACTTTAACGATAATATTCTTCTTTAGAGCTCGAGATGTCACACGACCAACAGCCAATAACGAACAAGCAATGAGACATAATCATTAAATATATTCCCCTCTAGCACACTCTAGTATTGGTGGGGGAGGGATCTAGTTGTACTGGATGAATGGTGGTGGTGAGGGGAGCAGTAGGGTGGAAACTATGGAAATAGCCAATTAAACATATTGGTGGGGGGTCAGTCACCTGCTGGTCACCACCCTGGGAGTGGGTTTCCTTTACCATCTTTCGAGAATCGAACACTGTATCTCCTACATGCAAGTTTTGAAATACACTTCCTTATTTTTCTGTAATTTTTCTCATATTTACATAAGAAATTACTAAATCCTGTATTTTTCAAAGCTTTTAAAAATATATTAACAATTGCCTTTATATTTAATTCTCGCTGTTTTATTAAAATATTTACAATGTTTTAAATCTTTTGATAATTTTCTGGATGTATTTTCAATTTTTTTTACTTGAATTTCTAGCTTTAAGTTTACCTGGAATCAAGGTAAATGTCACAAAAATATAAGTTGGCAGTTGGGGTCAAAAATGCTCCCATCCAATTTTTAAGTCTTTTTACATTTTTTAGGCTTTCTTAAATTTTGAATTTCAAGGTCACTCGGGGTCATGGTCACCTGAGGCCAAGGCGAATGTCTCCCACATAAAACATGGCAAAAACCTAACCAAAATAACAGAGTACGAATTCTTGGTGAATTATCTCACTAGACTTACATGCTTCATTTCCCCGATTCGGCAAACTATTATACCGACATTAATGGTTAACAAGCAGCAATGTGGCTGAACCACACACCATACAGGACCCCCTAACTCTATGGACAAGGTTGGTAAGACACATGCTAATGCCTCTGCAAAAGTAGGAGCAGCAACAATACACCTGGTTGACAAGGAAACAAGAGAACAATACAGATAATGTCCTAAGGAGAATTGAGACTGTCGTCAAGGACATCGCCACCATACTCCATAAAATTGAGCTCTGTCTGCGACCATCTACAAATCAGGAAATTAGGCTTTGTGGAGAGATTCGGTACCTGAGAGTTTATTGTCCACATCGACAGCGGCAAAAATCACTACTTGAAGGCCCGAATCTCGAAATGGATGAATCTATGACACTATAGGAAAAATTGTAAACACCGGTCTTGAGGAGCAATGGCTGGTAGCTGTGGAGGGATGGCCCTACTTGGCTTACCAGTATGCTCAATGGAGCAAGAAACCAGTGCTACAATTATAAAGGGGAGCATGGCTAATGTTCCTTGCCAGATATTTGTTGACACTTGCGTGACCATAACATGGGCACACCAAATATTGTAGAATCTCCCACCCGGCAACCACCAGATAAAAACTTGGGACAATGCTTACTTACCGCAGTACCAGAGCAACTGACGAGACCACACCGAAAGATATTATGAATTTACGACTGAAGCTTGGTGAACCCAGTTTCTAACACCATATTTACATAGCCAAGGAAGGGTATGAATATGTTTTGGGACTTTATGTATTGCGTATATTGGGATGCTGTATTGACACTTGTATGAGGGATACCGAGTTGGCAGTGACAATGAGACGAGGTTAACCTAGCCACCCAGCTTCCCAGTAATCTGTCAAAGGCTATTTTGTTACCAACTTCTAGTGATACTGTCATTCCAAGTCAGTATAAAGGGAAATGTGTTTGTTATTTGATTTTAATAAAGACAACAGACAAATAGACAGCCTCCAAAATGGTATATTTGTAGCAAGGACACAGGTCGCACCAAAATTCGACCGACATTTTGCAGGATAGTTTTATTTACTTGTCTAATTAAGTAGTCCAACTTGAGGACGGGGTCTTTCCTGGGGTTCGCAAGCAGATCTCGCAAATACTTCCTAATTCCCCCTAGGCTATGATGCCAGATAATAGTGTGAGCTCTCCCCATCCCTTCCGAACAACCTAAGTAACGTTTCGAAAGAACAGGACAAGTTCTGTACTGATAGCAGAATATGGTAGCTGAACTACTGAATAAATAGTATCTCTTTCTCCTGTGGATTCAATGATCGGGGTCAGACTAATGTGGCATGCCATCATGAATTGAGTTGTGAGATTTGGACAGCTATTAACAACGTCTTGGGAGCCGAGCCATCATGTGAATATAGAGGATGTGAAACCAATAAAGCAGCCCCCAAGACAACTGCCACGGGCGTCCCAGAATCGTTATGGTGAAGTAGTTAGACTACTCGCCTCCCACCAAAGTGAGACAGGTTCGATTCCCTGTGGTGTAAGCCGCATTTTTGTGTGTGGTAAACATGGTGGATATTACCACTGGTTGGTGGGTTGGCGGACGTTGGACTAGTGGTGGAAGACAAGGGTGAGGGAAATGCCAGTGCTCCGAGAAAACCCGCCAACCAGTGATAATATCTGCCATGTTTCCCACGTGAGTGTGTAGGGGATTTATACCAGAAATAATGTATATTATAGTGTGTTCACTATAATTTATGCGNAGGTTTCTTTTTGATTTATGTTGGTATGGTCTGTTGGTATCGTTGGCTGGTATGGCTGTCTGGATTGGTCGGCCTCGTTGGTCACTTCGTCTGGTCTGTTGGTATGGATGTTTGGAATGGTAAATTGTCATGGACATTCTGTATGGTTGGCCTGCCTTTTGGGTGGTCTGGTAGTTATTTATGGTTGATATGGTCCATCTATTTGGTTGGTAACCTATATTTATGTTGATATTTTGCAGGTTTGTGATGACTGTGGTATTGGCCACAATGAATATGGTTTTTATAAATGGTGCTGTAACAGTCATCAAACTGAATTGGTAATAGAATTCTAGTTTGGTTAATATGTAACTGTAAATGTATTAACAACGTGTTAAACTGACTATGTTTATAAAAGAACTCGCCAACTGCATCATATCGATGTCCGAAGTGTTACCTAACTTGGTAGCTATTGGCAGTGGTTCGAAAATTGTGTCCAACTATGGTTATAAAAGGGCCTACTGCTATATGGAGCTGATTCAGCTTGTGCTGACTTTGTGCATTCCAAATTTCGAGGGTCTAACCTTAATGGATTGCGAATGGTACCTTTGAAAACATAGGCAGGCCAGCTGGAGTCAGGAAAGTTTTCACAATAGACAAAGTCGGGATGCTGGTCCCAAGCACACCATTAAACGAATGCTTCATCCTGATATCTACACTCCAATAACTTTCTGGCACGAACAGGTACTTGACATTTGAGCGGATTTTTTATTCGGGGGGAAAATATATCTGTAAGTACGAGTATGACCGATAATACCCTACAAACTACTGTAATGGAAGAAAAAAATATAATATAACTTACCAGATGGAATACTTGAAAAAAACCAGGGAAGAGAGAGAGAAATAGAGAGAGAGAGAGAGAGAGAGAGCAAAATGTCATCTCTCGTATCAGATGAATAACTGTGATGTGGCACAACTTTAACGATATTATTCTTCTTTAGAGCTCGAGATGTCACACGACCAACAGCCAATAACGAACAAGCAATGAGACATAATCATTAAATNTATTCTTCTTTAGAGCTCGAGATGTCACACGACCAACAGCCAATAACGAACAAGCAATGAGACATAATCATTAAATATATTCCCCTCTAGCACACTCTAGTATTGGTGGGGGAGGGATCTAGTTGTACTGGATGAATGGTGGTGGTGAAGGAGCAGTAGGGTGGAAACTATGGAAATAGCCAATTAAACATATTGGTGGGGGGTCAGTCACCTGCTGGTCACCACCCTGGGAGTGGGTTTCCTTTACCATCTTTCGAGAATCGAACACTGTATCTCCTACATGCAAGTTTTGAAATACACTTCCTTATTTTTCTGTAATTTTTCTCATATTTACATAAGAAATTACTAAATCCTGTATTTTTCAAAGCTTTTAAAAATATATTAACAATTGCCTTTATATTTAATTCTCGCTGTTTTATTAAAATATTTACAATGTTTTAAATCTTTTGATAATTTTCTGGATGTATTTTCAATTTTTTTTACTTGAATTTCTAGCTTTAAGTTTACCTGGAATCAAGGTAAATGTCACAAAAATATAAGTTGGCAGTTGGGGTCAAAAATGCTCCCATCCAATTTTTAAGTCTTTTTACATTTTTTAGGCTTTCTTAAATTTTGAATTTCAAGGTCACTCGGGGTCATGGTCACCTGAGGCCAAGGCGAATGTCTCCCACATAAAACATGGCAAAAACCTAACCAAAATAACAGAGTACGAATTCTTGGTGAATTATCTCACTAGACTTACATGCTTCATTTCCCCGNTGTTTCCCACGTGAGTGTGTAGGGGATTTATACCAGAAATAATGTATATTATAGTGTGTTCACTATAATTTATGCGGTACTGGCAAGTCAGAGAGTAAAGCTTCTAAACCAGTGCTTTGGATTCAAGTATCTGTAAAATTGTAATTTTTTTTAACTTGTATTAAACTGCATATTACGACTCAACAAACTGCAGCATAACGAAAATTGTTATTATTTTACATAATGGTGTATAAAATGTGTTCTCTAAAGTCATTTATTTCAGTTTCAGATGTTGTGAGATGTTGTGCCTTAGATAAAATAATTTGTTCCTACTTGTGAGGGTTTTTCGAATTGATGTAACAACCCTTCATAGAACAACAAATGTCTTGTAAGTACACGCGATCCTTCATGGATAAACAAAAGCTATGGTTAACAAGAAAATAATCCTATCTCGCGGTGTTTCAGAATGGAATTTTTCAAGGTATTAAGAAAGGTGGAAAGAGAAAATGCGTAGCATCAGGGAGTTTTTCTTTAACATTTCAAACGAAAGCAAAAAGACAATCTATAAAACCAAATGTTTGTTCTAGTTTCAAATATATATCACATTCTGTTCAATATCTTACATGTGTATTCATAGGGCAGTGGGCAGAGGATTGGGATTTTGATTCAATGTTTCGAGTTTAAATCTCGGTTGAGTCGTCAATGAATTTAGATTTTTACTAAATGAAGTATTATGACTACATATAACACTATGATAACGAAATTTGTGAATATTATTATAGTAACACCATAACAAAACTACGTAAATCTTAGGTCAAATGAATTTAACACGTATTAGCAACAACACAAAATTTCACTTCATAAATATATACAAAAGCGTTTAACTCGAGTATGTGCTGTGTACAAATATATGGCGAATAATTTTTTTTTGTTCCATGGACAGTATATTTATTTCGCCATATAAAAATTTATGAATTTTTGGCCCAAACAAATATTGTTTCCCTCTAATATTTCTTTTTCTCTGTGTAGACTTTCCAAGTAGTAAGGGTAACTTATGTTGGACACAGAGGCAAGAATGTAGATCATGTGGCTGTATTGGCTCTAATTACAAAAAGAAATGAGAAGCAACTGGAGCATTTCAGCAAAGTACTGCACAAACTAGAACACAATTACTGTGTTGACAAGCAAGGAATTTATTGCTATCGTGATGGCAGTTTCACACCACTTTATGACAGACACACTTTTCTACAAACTGACCATGCCTCTTTGCAATGGTCACAAAACATGCGAACCCCGAAGAACAAATAGCCCGATGTATAAAACACTATCAGGAATATGACTTCGAAGTACAACCAAGGCCTGGATGTCTCTACAGTAATGTGGATGTGCTATTTAGGAGACAGTGTGAACAATTTTGTCACCACTGTGAATGTCAAGAGGAAAAGACCAGAGGCTCACTGATTGCAAGAGTTCGCCGTTGGTGATCTGTTGTCTTCTTGGAGTGATGAAAGCATAAGGAATTACCAGCTAAAAAAAATCTGTATTTGCACCCTATATTGAAGTGGAAAGAAGTTGATCACAGTTAAAATACTTCAGCAGGTGGCTACTTAGGTACAAATAAGGCCCTCGACAAAGTTCGGTGGACAAAACACTGGTTTTATTGTCGGATGTCAAGAGTTCGTGTCGGATGTTCAATTTTTTTATAACAAAGAATATACAAAGAAATAATGGATGCGGTCACCTATAGACATACAATGTGGGGGCCCCATTCAAGAGTATGACATACATTCGTGTTCTTTGTTACTGACAGAGAGGACTAACTGATACTGTTTGGTTGCGCAAGATCATTTCACTGAGTAGTTTGAGGCCATCCCGATTTTAAACCAAGCTGTTAGCTCTGAATCTTAGGTCCTCATGAAGCAAGTATTTCAGTGATATGGAGTGCCACTAGAGATCGATTTGGGCCAGGGATTGAACTTCGAAACGAGGCTTCACTATTCCAAGAACCAACAAAGAATTTTAGTGTAAAGAAGATTCGGACTAGAGTGTTGCACCTTCACAGGATGTTTGAGAGCTTAACCGTAGCCTAGAGCAGTATATGTAGATCCTCATGGTAAATAGTAAAATGTATTGGTATTACAAAGAGCCCTTATTTCTTCTTTAATATTTTTAATAGTCCATAATACAAGGACAACACCATCAAGGATGCTGTTCGGTAGAGAGCTCCACAATCTAGTAGCCTGCTGTTCCGAATGCCAATGGAAGAAGTAAGTGCTGAAATTCCAGCATATACCAGCCATTTACATTGAAGACTGGCCGACATACATGATTTCGCTCGGAAACACCTCGGAATCAATAGCAATAAGATGAAGACACGATGTGAATGTAGGATGTCGGAGGCTTTTGAAAAGCCACCGGCATTTCTTTACAATCCACAAAAATGGAATGGACACTGTCCTAAGCTCCAGAAATTCAGTGAAGTATCTAATGAGAGAGTAAAAGTTATCAACATTATGAACTTTCGGATCTGTCGTAGGGGCTTTTGTCCGAAGCCTAAATTTATTCAGATCCGCCGACTGGTTATTTAAGAAGGCCTCGAAGGTACTGAGTCTGTTCGGGATGAACAAACTTTAGGATATGCAGTGTTTCTGCAGTGGCTCATTTCTGTTCCCTCCCAGCTACTTGTCGCAAGCCAGCATCCTGCATGACTCATGCCTCCCCAAGGAGACAAGTCCAGTCTTGAATGATGTAGTACGGTGTATGGCGGGATGCATAATACCCCTGTTATTGACAACTCACACCTGGTGGTGACCAACCCTCCATAAAGTCGAATTCAGCAATCTTTATAGCAAAAGGTCTCCTCATTCTTCATATAATTATTAGTACAGCTCTCCCATGAAGAAATATTTTGAGGCTTAAGTGGGTTATATTGGTTATGTGAATGTGTGAAATAACCTACAAAGCATTAGTGCAGGTATTAATAAATCCCTCTGCCTTGCCAATAACAGTTATTGTGATTGTGTGAGCGACAGTCATTAGCGAGTATTCATGCTGGTTCGGTGAGCGAAGGCAGTACTTGACAGCATGGAGACAACACCATGCGTTCGCGAGTAATTTATTGGAGCCATCGGGGTGCTCCCGGACGAGTGCTATGATGTTTGCGAGCCACTCAGTCTTCGTAGCAAAAGTGGGAGGAGTTCACGGGAGTCTGACATACTGGTGCACACTGGGTGATCTATAGTACTGTACCGTGACCTATTTTAAAAAGCCTGTTTAATTATTCAATATATTAATGTCATAATATATTTAGTGATGGTGTATCATTTGCACTGAGAACTTTAATATAGCGAGTGACATTTGAAAAGAAAGACTCTATTTTGTATTATTGTAAGTCAATTATGAAATTTAATTTTTCTCTTTCATTTAATTGCTTTTTCAAACTTACAATTTTGTAAGCAAATCTATTGGGTTTATTTGCTCAGTTTTTTTGTTTACTCAGGGCATTTCAATACCTTTGTGGCAGCTATTAATGTAATACTGACCTTTAAAGTAAATTTTTATTGTTGTAGGTGATTTTGTAATTAATCATCAGCAAATAATGGAAGTCTATTCAGGCCACAAATTTTGACAATTATCTCTTCGGTTTCTCCCTTTCTGTAAGACGCGCATTTTTACGTCACATAGCTAAATGTTACATTAAGCACATTCGGCTTTAATGCTTGATGGTTATTGCTGACTTTATGTGGTGTAAGATTTTGTGTTGGTGGAGCATATGTGATGAAATGGCATTGATTAGAGCAATATTTTGTCATTATGTTCCTCATTAGTCATATTTTTTGGATGCCAAGTGCTGTAATAATTAATAATCCCTTTACAAAAGAAATTTGAACTTTAGGCACGAGGCATCTCCAGAAATTACTACCGATTCTGTAATAAAAACTGAAATAAAGAAGTTCGACAAAAACATTTCTTTGTGAAATATATACCTTGGGCTACTATTCTATGCAGACACCTTCAGCATTCAAGCACTCATCAAACTGGAAGACCAGTTTTTTATGCCCTCGTCATACAACTTTAGCCACCTATCCATTGAGAAATTCAATTTCCTTTGTGGAAGATATTAATTGTCACCGACATACTTTCTTCTCGATAATTCCTTTAATTTTGTGAAAAGCTGGCAATCGCTAAGGGTGAGATCTAGGCTGAAAGTAGGCTCTCCCAAATCTCCCACCAAAACTTTTGATCAGCTTTATCAGTCGGGTGTTGTAGTGGATGGTGATAACACCATAAGACAAAAGGCCTTTTTAATAGCTCCCTCAAGTCTCTTCAGTGTTTCATAATATGCATTCTCATTGCTGGTTTCGCCATGGGGGCATAACGTTACTAAGGATTACACCATTTCTGCCCCAGTTCAGAGTGACCATTGTTTGGGGGGTAAAGAGATTCTGCCTAGATTTCTTTGATTTGGTAGGAAAACATGGATGATGCTGTTACATTCACAACCACTTACACTTGGTTGCAAAAAAGAAAATCTGGGTTTCTTCATGTGTCACTAAGCGAACAGATAATCATCACCTTTGTCTGCATATTGTGTCAAAATTNGAGTGACCATTGTTTGGGGGGTAAAGAGATTCTGCCTAGATTTCTTTGATTTGGTAGGAAAACATGGATGATGCTATTACATTCACAACCACTTACACTTGGTTGCAAAATAGAAAATCTGGGTTTCTTCATGTGTCACTAAGCGAACAGATAATCATCACCTTTGTCTGCATATTGTGTCAAAATTATGAATGTGGCTTCAGTGCATTTTTTTGTGTTCCTTTGTAAGCAAGCATGTTACCCACCTGCCACAAAATTTTCCGTATTTGAGATGTCGGTAACGAAGTCGTGCATTATACTAGATCACAACAAATGTAGGAATTGTATACGGAGTTCATCAGTAGCACCAGTAACAATACAGTGAGGTGGCCGGCCGAGACTTTCTTCGCCCCTTCCACCCTCGAACTTCCGACACTATCATCTCACTGTTGATTTATCCATCACGTCATCGCCATAAACGCCCTTGATTTTATATTGGATTTTACATTGTCAAGGTTGTCTAGTCTGCAAAACTCAAATGGCAGCTTTCACTTCACAATTACCGGAATTATAAGTTGTCTGGTTCCTTTCGGCTACCCACATAATCTGAGCGCATAGAAGTATACAACCAAAATCACAATGCACATTGCATGGAAGATCATACAGTATTGCATCTTAGGGGGCAATTAATGCCTCCTGCTTATCATCCCATTGGAAAAAGTATAATTCCACCAGGAATGGTGGCGGAAGTATATGACAATAGTGTACAAAAACAGATGTACCAGTAAACGTGCCTTAAAGTCATGGGCTTGTTATGTAGAATAATACTTTAATATGAGTACATTAGGTTTTTTGTATAACTTCCTTCAGTATATTTTATTACTAAATGAGTATCGATTTTTGGAATTTCTCGAGGATATCCATACACAGCATGTAAAGGCCTATCTGTAAACTTGTTGCGTTGTTCATCAGAATTATTTGGGTTGCTGCCTGTTTTTGGAATCTCAGCAGTATTAATAACATTTTGTTTTTTGTAATTATAATTTTGTCTACTCTTCTCAGCTTATTTTTGCCTCCCAGTGAATTGGTTTATTTTTTTATGGAAAATGTATAATGTTGTCTCATCTCACTTAGTTTCCCATTTGATGAAAATTTTTTATATTTACTTTGGGCTGTGGTTCATGTTCTTTGCACTGGTGAATTTTATTTTATGTGGATTATCGAAAATACTTAGTATTAACACATTATTGACTAGCAATGCGGCATTTAGCNACACATTATTGACTAGCAATGCGGCATTTAGCTCTCACTAAATTTCGTGTCTGCGTATTCTTGTATTTTTTTTATAGTTTAAATTAATTTTCCGAAAAGATAATCCATTTTAGATATAGGTGATAAAGTACTGTGTTTGCCAGGATGGTGTGTAATGTTTTCTTCCTATATTTTCCTAGTTTTTACGGTTCTGAAACCACATANGTACTGTGTTTGCCAGGATGGTGTGTAATGTTTTCTTCCTATATTTTCCTAGTTTTTACGGTTCTGAAACCACATATTATTTCATTCTCGTGTCCTTCATTTGTAGCTTTGTGGCCTTTACTTGTGCTGGCTTCTTAGCCCACTAATTAAACTACATGTTTCTGTAAATATAGTTCCAGTTGGTGATGGTTGGTTTAAACATGAGTAATTGTTCTAATATAATAAAGGATGAGGTTCCACAGTCGCTGATAGAGAAAATAGGATTACTTTCCATGTACACTAAGATGCAAGATCACACATAGTTTACGAACATGCTGATTCAGAAAACTGNAAAATAGGATTACTTTCCATGTACACTAAGATGCAAGATCACACATAGTTTACGAACATGCTGATTCAGAAAACTGATAACCACTCAGGGTAGGTGTTTAGTGCAGCTGGGAGTGTAAGAATTGACGGGAGTAGTAAAACCGCTGTACAGTAACAGCTTAGAAATGATCTGCATTAAGTCACATAGTGTGATGACCAAGAGGTTACCACGGAAAAATTGTGCATGGTCGCGATGAAACCTCTGATGCTAAGTGCACCAATATCCGGAGTATAACTGGCTACTGATACTGGTGTGAATATTTAATTGATCGATAAAGGAATATTAGACGATCTACTGCACCTGGGTCATGTAAAAATGACAGCATCTGTTTCAGTTACAGGTATAACTATGACCGGGGTGACCGGTACTTGCAATCGTACGCTTGGATATGGTACTGGTAGACACAGGCGTATCCCCAGCTGCTCTGACATGTCCCTGGATTGTGCGCGGTGACGCCCGTGGAATGCTTACAGCCATTCACACGATGAAATAATCCATACTGGTGGACCGCCGGGGTCGACCCGATCCTTCTCGACGGGTGTGTGTGACCTGATCCCACTGCATCCGAAACCGTCTCACAGTGTAGGCAGAACGGTTTAAGTGGCGAGCAATGTGCCGAAACGTCCAACCTGCCTTTCGGAGGACAACGATGCGGTCTCTCTCAAACCCATCCAGCTGGGTAAAGGCTTGTCGAATGCGCCTTTGGGGCATGGTGTGTGTTCACTGAACTTGGCTTTGAGGTTCACACTGTAACTAAGGCCTTATTCGGTACTTTTATTATACAGCTGCCTTTGAAATGTATTATCAAGTTGTTTTAAAAGCATTACAGCATTTACGAAATGGAACCCACTACATATGTCACTATTGTAATTTGTAGTATGTATATTAGGGATTCAGATATGGATATTTGATATGTCGTTTCTTTTTATAAATAGGTCCGCAAATTGAATTAACTGTTGAATTGAGCAACATCGCCTAACGTTGAACCATTATACTGTAATAGTCTAGATGTTGGTAACTTAGTTGAAAGTTTATTTGCTGAAATAAGGATGGAATCGAAATATCTGCATTACTTTGTAAAAATAATTTCAAAAAGGAGTATTTTCAAACTCAAACATGTATAAGAAACTTGCATATGCTTTCAACATAAATATATTGTTGCAGGGATGCAGTACATCATGAATTGACGCAGTGCTGGAGGGGAATGTGAAGTGTTTGGCATGTCCCTGCTTGATTGACAGCTCACGCTTGGTGATGACTAACACCTTCGTTCAGGTCAGAGATTCTCTCCCCTTTTAGAGAAATACAATGCTGCTCAAACAGGTCTTCTCTTGGCGTACATAAATAAGGAATAATCTAGAATGGATTAACGCAGGTATAAATGCAGCCCCTCACCTAGCCGAAAAAAAATTTATTTGAGTGTGTTGCAGTAGATGAAGGAAGTATGTTCTGGCCTAATGGGTCATGAAGGAGGACTGCTCCTGATAAGTCGGCGAGCTATGGCGGTTTTGGGCAGCGTGGAGAAAACAACCTATGTGCCCGAAGAGACTGCGAGGAGTGGTCGAGGAGCATTCGGACGAGTGATAAGGTTTCTGTGATTCACCTACATTAAGAAAAGGTGGGACGAAGTAACGACTGACTAATAACATTTGTGCACTTTTAATAGTGTAGAGNATTCACCTACATTAAGAAAAGGTGGGACGAAGTAACGACTGACTAATAACATTTGTGCACTTTTAATAGTGTAGAGTATTTCATCTAAATTGTCGTTAATACAATTAATTTAATTATTTACTTCAACGATTTAATAGAATATTCAATGATGATTTGTTGTAGAAATTAAATATTTTGGCACTCATGNCATTTCATCTAAATTGTCGTTAATACAATTAAATTAATTATTTACTTCAACGATTTAATAGAATATTCAATGATGATTTGTTGTAGAAATTAAATATTTTGGCACTCATGAAGTCGCCTAACAGGTGTATCCATAGTATTGTAAATGCATTAGAAANTGAAGTCGCCTAACAGGTGTATCCATAGTATTGTAAATGCATTAGAAAATTAATCTTATATTATTAATTTTGATTTAATGAGGTTGTATAACCTCCACAATGTCTTTGGTTGCATGCCACCTTACGATACCAAGAATTCTGGGTTCGAGTTCTGGGTATGCATACGAAGGGCTAGAAGTCACATTATATAAAATAATCTGTATTATCTTTTCGTAGATAGTGTTTACAAGCCTGAAATATCTACAGGGCCTTAATTTTGAAAATACGAGTATATATAGTTGTTAGAAATATTTACTTCATAGCCAGGGAATTGGGGATGGGGACAAGCGGACAAGATGGTGGCCATCTTGGATGACATCACGCATCAAGTACATACTAAGCCTACTTATAATTATAGTTGGATGTAATTTCCGAACCGTTTAAGATATATTAACCAAATTCATAGCATAAGCATCACCCCCGACAAGGAAGAGGGCCGCAGGGTCAAGAATGCCCTAAGCCTACTTATTAGCAAAGTTCGCAGTAATTTCCGAACCATTTATGATAAATTCACCAAATTGAAAACATAGACAACACCCCCGACAAAGATAATGGCCGCAGAGTCATATATGCCCTAAGCGCACTTATGAGCGTAGTTTGTTGTAAATTCCGAACCATTTAAGATAAAGCACCAAATTCATAACATAGGCATCACCCTCTAAAACGAAAAGGGCCGAAGCATCAAGTTTCCTATAGCACACTTATAAGCATAGTTGACTGTATATCCCGAACCGTTTATAATATAGTCAACAAATTCATTAAGACACAGCTAACAAATTCATAACATAGGCAACACCCCCGACAACGAAGAGGGCCGCAGGGTCAAGTATGCCCTAAGCCTACTTATAAGCATAGTTGGCTGTAATTTCCGAACTGTTTAAGATATAGTCACCAAATGCATAACATAGACATCACTGCCGACAGCGAAAAAGGGTCGCAGGGTCAAGTAAGCCATTATCATACTTATAAGCATAGTTGACTCTAATTTCTGAACCGTTTAAATTACAGTGACTAAATTCATAACATAGACATCACCCCGACAACGAAAAGGGCAGCTTGGTCAAGTATACCCTAAGTCTACTTATAAGCATAGTTCGTTGTTATTTCCGAACCATTGAAGATAAAGTTACCAAATTCATTACATAATCACCCCTGACAAGGAAAAGGGCCGCAGGGTCAAGTATGCCATAAGTCTACTAATAAGCATGGTTTGCTGTAATTTCCGAACCATTAAAGATAAAGCTACCAAATTCATTACATAGACATCACCCCCGACAACGAAAAGGGCCGCAGGGTCAAGTATGTCCTATGTGCACTTATAAGAATATTTGGATGTAATTTCCGAACTGTTTAAGATACAGCCACCAAATTCATAATATTGGCATAGTCCTTGATGCTGAAAAGGATGGTATAGTAAATTAGGCTTTCAGCCCTCCTATATGCATAGCCAGCTGTAATTTTCAAACCATTTAAGATACAACCACTAAATTCATAAGATAGGCATCACCCCCGACGACTAAAAGGACCACAAGGGTCAAGTATGACCTAAGAACACTTATAAGCATAGTTGGATGTTGTTTCCGAACCATTTAAGATACTGTTACCAAATTTTTAACATAGGTATCATCCCCCGCGACGAAAAGGACCATATGGCAAATAGGTCATAAACCCCAATTATAAGCATAGTTGGTTGTAATTTCCGAACCATTAGAGATATATTCACCAAATTCATAACATAGACATAGCAGCCGACAACGAACAGGTTGTTATTGTTAATTATGTCCTAAGCCCTCGTATAAGCATAGTTGGCTACTATTTTCCACCCACTGGGGCTATAGTTATCAAATTCATAACATACATATCACTTCCAACAACGAAAAGGATCGCAGGGTCAAGTACATCTGAGACCTTCAAAGAAGCATAGTTGGCTGCCATTTCCCACCCACAGATGCTATATTCACCAAATTCATAGCATATGCATCAAATCCGATGACATCCAGGGTGGTAGGTACAAGTACACATTAAGTCCTCTAATAAACATAACTGCCTAATGTTTCCCTCCCATCGAAGCTACGACCACCTAATTAATATCACATTCATCACTTTNCTAATAAACATAACTGCCTAATGTTTCCCTCCCATCGAAGCTACGACCACCTAATTAATATCACATTCATCACTTCCTAATGCAATCAAGGAGATTAAGGCAAGTAGAAATTAAGCCTTGTTACAATCACGCTTGGTTAGCATTTCCAAATCTTTGAAGTTCGGGAGCAAGTAACAACCGTCCATGCATGTAAATAAAATAGAGGTCAGCAGTGAGGGGTCAGCATTGCGAAATCGACTTTTATGTGTACGAATTACACCATCAGTCCAACACAAGGGCCGGCGGCCTGTGTCATCACACTTAACAACCAGACACATATTGAAAAATAAAGCAGTATACAGTTGTACCAATAACAAAACATACATAGACGCATGATACACTAAAACATGTATGAATTAATATAAATAAACACTATCAGCCTAGCACAAGGGTCGGGGAAACCGAGCGTAAAAGTTATGAAACAGCCCTGTACATGAAAAATTAGTCATGTAACAAACAATAAAGGACTGGCATATATAGACATACATTATGAGCATGATGTCATAATGAGTCACAATATATAAATAATACCCGATGGAGCCACAGTTCATAATAGTGATATCAGTGTTGCTATAATGCTAAGAAATTTAGTAAGAGCTATAATGTATGCCTACATGAGATAGAACATAGGCTCACAAGGGCCAACCACAAAAATGACTACAATACGTCAAGTCCGATAAGCTTTACACGACTAGTAAAGGCTGTGTTCCTTTGCTTGTCACAAAACAACATACATTAAAACCATTAGTCGCGCAACAGAGACATCACTGNGTAAAGGCTGTGTTCCTTTGCTTGTCACAAAACAACATACATTAAAACCATTAGTCGCGCAACAGAGACATCACTGCTATGCACTGATGCAAATATATATATAAATAATTATAAAGCTAATAGTTATAGGCATTTAACAACCTATGTATATTGTGCGACCATCAAACGCTGTATGTTATGTTAGTCTAAAAAAAATGTTCTACTATGCCGAGAATGACAGGTGCGATAAGGATAACACTGCTACACACTGATGCAAACTGATTTAAAAATAAAATGTAAGGAAAATAGTTATAAGCACTTGCCTAACATTGCAATCACATATTACACATGTATCGGATGCTGTACACTGATTTAGATGTTGCTAGATAAAACCAGATCATCCGGGTCATTACAACCGAATAGCAAATGTCTTCCGTTCGAACAGAGTGAAACGAAACCGTCAAATTCAGACTACAGTCAACACACACACTAGCAGCAGAACGCATCCGAACCGACCGATGTTGTGCGATCAACTAACATCGTGGAATCTGTAAGGCAGCCCAGGCGGTCGACCAGCGATGCGAGTACTGTGCAGGCCTTGGTATGTAACAATAGCCGAGAGANTGCGAGTACTGTGCAGGCCTTGGTATGTAACAATAGCCGAGAGAGACGCATTAGGCTCGAGGGTGGCAGGCCAGCCGAGTCATGCATACACTTCCCTTTAATAAGAGCTTGACGACTGAAGAGGGGGTCATGCACCTTTCTTCAGCTTCGTCGAAGACGAAGCCACAAAAATGTTATGACTGTGTCTGTGATTTAAAAATTTTCTAAAATATTTGTGAAAATTTTTTTATTTTGATGGCAGCCAAAAGTCAAGGTCAAGGTCGTATGATGTCATGTTAAGGTCAGGTTAAGGTTATGGTAGCATGATGTCATCCAAGGTCAGGTTAAGATCAAGGTCGCAAGATGTCATCCAAGGTTAAAGTTATGTTGCTTGCTTTTATGGTTCCTGCTGTTGTGAGTAAGGCAAATGGATTTTATCAGAATGTTCCAATTATAGTTTTATATGATTTTAATGTTAATGTCACTGTTGCTTGTTGACATGGTTCCTGCTGTTGTAAATGAGCAAATAGATTTTCTCAGAGTGTTCCCATATTTGTTTCAGAAACAAAATATAGGTTTTCCCTCCTTCATCCCTTGTGTAGATGATGTCCAAAATAGTGGCCAAAGTTCAAGGTAAGGTCCTAAGACATCATTTGGAGGAGGAGGCAATTTGGTTTTCTCATAGTGTTCGCATGATTTTTCTTCATCCTTAAAAAAGCGACAGGTTGCGCTCTCGCACTTGTTGATCTCCTCCTGGCAATAGGAGCCAGTGTAGTCATCCTGTTTGTGGCAGTAGTGGCTGCTACCGATGTCCTCACATGTACCATTGTTGCACAGCTCCTCTTTGCTCATTGCGATCTTGGGAAAATGGTTTTTCTCAGTGTTCGCATGTTATTCTTCATATTTTTAAATACGTGTGTGTATGCAGTATTTAAAACGAAATATGATTTTAACCTTGCCTTGTATAACTGAATTCCTCTCGTAAAGGGTAGTGCATGAGTGATTCGGCTGTTCTGCCACCCTAGAGCCTGACTCGACTCTCGACTAGTGTGTATGTACCATCCCTTCGACTCGATGANATTCGGCTGTTCTGCCACCCTAGAGCCTGACTCGACTCTCGACTAGTGTGTATGTACCATCCCTTCGACTCGATGAGACCTGTGCAGTGCCTACACCACTGGTTGACCACCTGGTTGCCTTTCAGATTCTCCAGATGTTAGTTGAATACACAAAGTTGGAGAGGGTGGGCGCGTTCCACCGCTAGTGATGCGCGTTGTGAGTGTTGGCTGCAATCTAAATTTGACGGTTTCATTCCGATCGGTTCGAAAGGAAATCGTTTGCTATTCTGTTGTACCAGGATGGTCTGTTCTTGTCTAGCATAAGTTAAAGCATCGTACAACACCCGATGCTTGTGCAATATGTGCTGGTTTGTAAGTTCTTATAACTTGTTTCCTTTACATGTAATGTTTTATATCTGCTTGCATCGTTATGTAGCAGTGTCGACCTTGTCGCTACTCCTGCTTCTCGACTCTGTCATAGTATTTTATTTTAGTCTAATGTGACGTACGTTGCTCAATGCTCGCACCTTATGCATTGTTGGTAGCGGAATTCGTGTGCCTCTGTACTATAGCGTAGCTTGATCGGAGGGTGTGCATGGGAAAAATCGTTTGCTAATCTGCTGTACTAATCAAGGTTACCACATTAGTTTTTAGATGCATGGTCTTGTCTAGCAACGACTGATGCGATGTTCAGTGCTCGTCGCTTGTGCAATATGTGTTGGTAGGTAGGTGTTTATAACTATTTTCCTTTTTTATGTCTGCTGGCATCAGTTATTCGCGATGGTAACTTTTTTGGTCTAACAAAATGTACAGTGTTCGTTGCTCGCGCAATATGCAGCGGTTGATAGGTGTTTATAACTATTTTCCTTTGCATTTTTTGTATCTAATTATCATTATGTAGCAGTGTCGTCTCTTGGATGACCTCTGGCTTAAATGTATGATGTTTAGTGGCAAGCAAAAGGAATGCAGCCTTTACAAGTCGTGTAATGAATCTTCAAATTATCACAGCTGGTAAATAGTGTACTGCACTTGTCATATTGTAGATTTNTTTACAAGTCGTGTAATGAATCTTCAAATTATCACAGCTGGTAAATAGTGTACTGCACTTGTCATATTGTAGATTTTTTTTGAGGTTGGTTCTTGTGAAAATGAGTTAATTTCCCGTTGACAGGCATTCCAGTTTTTTACTAAAGTTCCCGTCGCAATAGCAACACTGATATCGTTATTATGGACTGTGTGACTATCCGATATTTTTTGTATAGTAGAGGTTAGATACGACATCGTGCTCGCAGTGCACTTGCATCTATGTTGAGCCTTTATTATTTATTATTATGTGACTGAATTTTTTTTATGTATGGGTTGGTTTTATATGTTGCATGAGGTTCCCCCAACTCATGTGATAGGCCGGTGTTGTTTATTGCGACCTCTAAACCTCACAGTCTAACCATATCGCTGCAGTCCACCTGTGCTATTGGACCAGTTGAGCTGCAGCCCTCATTGGCGTTTGGATTGAAACCTCGTGTGTCTGGCATTTTTTGAGCTACTTGCAGCGAGTATTGCATGCATTGGTGGGTGTTTTGCATGCTGCACTTCGGAATTCGGGAATGTGTGTCGACACCAGTGCTCCTAGAAGCCACCATTGGTAGTGCAAACAATGTTGGCATCCCTTGACAGGTGACAGGGGAAACGAAGATGGCTGAAGACCACTGTGACCCTAGAAGACAATGGCCATGCACTCTAGTGGTCGACTGGAGAAACAAATATGGTGAGAGAATCTGTGTGTATTGCTCAAGTAGCCATCTGTAAGGAACTGAGTTCGAGACTTGAAGCTATACAAAAATATTATTTCTCTTTCAGACTTAGACAAAATCTGGTAATTTTTTCCCTAGTTATGGAGGTGAACCTAATATTAGCATGGGTTAAGATAAATGAATAACATATAAATAATTAATTCGCTTTACCTTTATTTTACAAACTTGAAATAATTAGAATAAGTAATAACAGTTGATACATGCTTAACTTATTCTTCATTCGAGCAAAACATTTATTGTGACTGTTTTTGCAGAACAATTTCTGCTGTGGGTATTCAAGACACACTTATTCGCATATACTGCACAGCATTTATCACATGGGTAAGTCTTGTAGACGATGGCAAATAAACAGTTACTACCTTCATGACATTTGGCACTGATGCGCGGTTAGCGAATGTCTTGCCGCAATACTTGCACTCGCTTCCCGATGAACGACAAACATTGCCTTTGCACTTCTTGTTATGCATATACAGGTTATCACTGCGGGGAAACACAGTAAGGTAGTTATCTCAGAGGAATGCTTTATATGCTGGACTGAACATGCAATGGCCACTTTCATGTCGGTGCACATTACAATTTTTACTAAAAGTATTTCCAAAATAGTAACATTGATACCATATTGCTTGCAGCAACTCTTCAGGGAACCTTGCTGTTGTGCAGTGTTACAGATGGTAATTCTTCAACCATTGATCCCATTTTCATATTGTAGCAGACTGCATGATCGCAGTAGTAACATTGATAATGTAATGCTTGTAGCGACTCTTCAGAGACCTTTGCTGTTATCGATGCCGATGGTCGTAAACCATTGATTCCATCTTCATATTGTAGTAGAGTATACGAGCGTAGTAGATGAATGTAGTTGTAATGATATACTTTCCACCGCCATGCTTGCCAACAAAATTACATTCGTTTTTATATGATGCTCGCTTGTATACTGTTCACACTGCATGCTAATTTGTATTGCCCATCTCGGGTTGTCTCACTAGATGACAGCTGGCCGTGTGGTAAAAATGTCAGCACTGTTGCTGGACTGAAGTATGTTACCTTATCAGGTAGATTGCTGTCTGGCCTGCGAAGTTGTCAATTCGACCTCTCAACTTCTTTACACTCATTTACCTATCAGTGTTGAAGGTGTCTTGTTTTTCTTTTGCTGCTGCTCGCTCCCGATTTGTCTTACACCAGCTCCTGGGATGTCGGGTGTCTGTAACAGTAGTACTACCTTGAAAACATTGTAAGCATAGGAGACAGCCAAGAATCTCTTCTTCCTGTTGTAGATAGACAGGTAGGTGTTTGTAGATGGATTTTATTTCATGTCGTGCATATGCGAGAAGAAATTCTTTAGGCATTTTGGTGAGCTTGGTATCTTTGTCGAGTGATGGAAGTGATTTAATCTTTCCATATGCTACGATAGGCAATAAATATTTTCTGACCATCCGAACAACATCCCATCATTTTCACTTTGTTCTCTCGAATAGAGATAGAAGTTCTGAACGATGTGTGGTGGTACGGACTGTTTTTATAGGCCTATAAGTGATAAGGTTGGACAGAAGCGAAATTTTCTACCAACACCTGTTTATTAGAAGCGTAATTTAAAGAGACACGCTAATATTTACAGCTTGATGTAATAAAGCGGGATAAATAGTTACCTTATGCTCTATAACTGAATTCCTCTAGTAAATGGAAGTAGACGTGTGACACGGCTGATCTGCCACACTGGTGCCCGATGCGACTCTCTCGGCTACTGTTAAATGCAATCCTTCGCCTTGCCGAGACCTGCTCGGTGCTCGCATCACCGGTCGACCACCTGGGCTGCCTTACAGATTTCACGATATTAGTTGATCGCACAACATCGGTCGGGTCGTATGCGTTCTGCAGCTAGTGTGTAAGTGTTGGCTGTACTCTGAATTTGACAGTTTCGTTTCACTCTGTTCGGATGGGAGACATTTACTATTCTGTTATACTGACCAGGATGGTTTGATTTTATCTAGCTACATCTAAATAAGCATACAGCATCTGACACTTGTGTAGTATGTGACTGCAGTGGTTGGGGAGTTCTTATAACTATTTCACTTTACATTTTATTTTTAAATCAGTTTGCATCAGTGTGTAGCAGTGTTATCCTTATCGCACCTGTCATTCTCGGCATAGTAGAAATTTTTTTTAGACTAACATAACATACAGTGTTTGATGGTCGCACAATATACATAGGTTGTTAAATGCCTATAACTATTAGCTTTATAATTATTTATATATATATATTTGCATCAGCGCATAGCAGTGATGTCTCTGTTGCGCGACTAATGGTTTTAATGTATTTTGCTTTGTGGCAAGCAAAGGAACACAGCCTTTACAAGTCGTGTAAAACTTATCGGACTTGGCGTATTGTAGTCATTTTTGTGGTTGGCCCTTGTGAGCCTACATTCTATCTCATGTAGGCATACATTATAGCTTTTACTAAATTTCTTAGCATTATAGCAACACTGATATCACTATTATGGACTGTGGCTCCATCGGGTATTATTTATATATTGTGACTCATTATGACATCATGCTCATAATGTATGTCTATATATGCCAGTCCTTTATTGTTTGTTACATGACTAATTTTTCATGTACAGGGCTGTTTCATAACTTTTACGCTCGGTTTCCCCGACCCTTGTGCTAGGCTGATAGTGTTTATTTATATTAATTCATACATGTTTTAGTGTATCATGCGTCTATGTATGTCTTGTTATTGGTACAACTGTATACTGCTTTGTTTTTCAATATGTGTCTGGTTGTTAAGTGTTACCCAGGCTAGCAATGACTCAGGTTGCCGGTCTTTGTGTTGGACTGATGGTGTTAGTCGTACACATAAAAGTCGATTTAGCAAATGCTGACCCCTCACTGCTGACCACTATTTTCTTTACACACATATACGGTTGTTACATGTTCCCGAACTTCAAAGGTTTGGAAATGCTAAACAACTTTGCTTGTAACAGAGCTTGGTCTACNCGCAATGAGCAAAGAGGAGCTGTGCAACAATGGTACATGTGAGGACATCGGTAGCAGCCACTACTGCCACAAACAGGATGACTACACTGGCTCCTATTGCCAGGAGGAGATCAACAAGTGCGAGAGCGCAACCTGTCGCTTTTTTAAGGATGAAGAAAAATCATGCGAACACTATGAGAAAACCAAATTGCCTCCTCCTCACAATGATGTCTTAGGACCTTACCTTGAACTTTGGCCACTATTTTGGACATCATCTACACAAGGGATGAAGGAGGGAAAACCTATATTTTGTTTCTGAAACAAACATGGGAACACTCTGAGAAAATCTATTTGCTCATTTACAACAGCAGGAACCATGTCAACAAGCAACGGTTACATTAACATTAAAATCATATAAAACAATAATTGGAACATTCTGATAAAATCCATTTGCCTTACTCACAACAGCAGGAACCATAACAGCAAGCAACATAACTTNTTCTGAACGATGTGTGGTGGTACGGACTGTTTTTATAGGCCTATAAGTGATAAGGTTGGACAGAAGCGAAATTTTTTTCCAACACCTGTTTATTAGAAGCGTAATTTAAAAGACACGCTAATATTTACAGCTTGATGTAATAAAGCGGGATAAATAGTTACCTTATGCTCTATAACTGAATTCCTCTAGTAAATGGAAGTAGACGTGTGACACGGCTGTTCTGCCACACTGGTGCCCGATGCGACTCTCTCGGCTACTGTTAAATGCAATCCTTCGCCTTGCCGAGACCTGCTCGGTGCTCGCATCACCGGTCGACCACCTGGGCTGCCTTACAGATTTCACGATGTTAGTTGATCGCACAACATCGGTCGGGTCGTATGCGTTCTGCTGCTAGTGTGTAAGTGTTGGCTGTACTCTGAATTTGACAGTTTNTCTGAATTTGACGGTTTCGTTTCACTCTGTTCGAACGGAAGACATTTGCTATTCGGTTGTAATGACCCGGATGATCTGGTTTTATCTAGCAACATCTAAATCAGTGTACAGCATCCGATACATGTGTAATATGTGATTGCAATGTTAGGCAAGTGCTTATAACTATTTTCCTTACATTTTATTTTTAAATCAGTTTGCATCAGTGTGTAGCAGTGTTATCCTTATCGCACCTGTCATTCTCGGCATAGTAGAACATTTTTTTTAGACTAACATAACATACAGCGTTTGATGGTCGCACAATATACATAGGTTGTTAAATGCCTATAACTATTAGCTTTATAATTATTTATATATATATTTGCATCAGTGCATAGCAGTGATGTCTCTGTTGCGCGACTAATGGTTTTAATGTATTTTGCTTTGTGGCAAGCAAAGGAACACAGCCTTTACAAGTCGTGTAAAGCTTATCGGACTTGGCGTATTGTAGTCATTTTTGTGGTTGGCCCTTGTGAGCCTATGTTCTATCTCATGAAGGCATACATTATAGCTTTTACTAAATTTCTTAGCATTATAGCAACACTGATATCACTATTATGGACTGTGGCTCCATCGGGTATTATTTATATATTGTGACTCATTATGACATCATGCTCATAATGTATGTCTATATATGCCAGTCCTTTATTGTTTGTTACATGACTAATTTTTCATGTACAGGGCTGTTTCATAACTTTTACGCTCGGTTTCCCCGACCCTTGTGCTAGGCTGATAGTGTTTATTTATATTAATTCATACATGTTTTAGTGTATCATGCGTCTATGTATGTCTTGTTATTGGTACAACTGTATACTGCTTTATTTTTCAATATGTGTCTGGTTGTTAAGTGTTACCCTGGCTAGCAATGACTCAGGTTGCCGGTCTTTGTGTTGGACTGATGGTGTTAGTCGTACACATAAAAGTCGATTTAGCAAATGCTGACCCCTCACTGCTGACCACTATTTTCTTTACACACATAGACGGTTGTTACATGTTCCCGAACTTCAAAGGTTTGGAAATGCTAAACAACTTTGCTTGTAACAGAGCTTGGTCTACNACGGTTGTTACATGTTCCCGAACTTCAAAGGTTTGGAAATGCTAAACAACTTTGCTTGTAACAGAGCTTGGTCTACTTGCCCTTATCTCACTGATTGCAGCAGAACTGATGAATGTGATAAGAATTAGGTGCTCGTAGCTTCGGTGGGTGCAAACATAGGGCAGCTATTGTTATAAGAGGACTTAAGGTGAACTTATACCTACCACCCTGTTTGTCATCGGATGTGATGCATATGTTATGTATTTGGTGAATATAGCCTCTGTGGGTGGGAAATGGCAGCCAAATATGCTTCTATAAAGGCTTAAGATGTACTTGACCCTGTGATCCTTTTCGTTGTTGGAAGTGATATGTATGTTTTGAAGTTGGTAACTATAGCCTCACTGGGTGGAAAATGGTAGCCAACTATGCTTATACGAGGTCTTAGGGAATAATTGCATTTTTTATGAATTGTGTAGTTGTATCATAAATGGTTCGGAAATTACAGCCGACTATTCTTATACGGGGACTGAAGGCCTTAATGACTATACCATCATAACTATTCAACATCAAGGGCGATGCTATGTAATGATTAGGTGGCTTTATCTTAAACGGTTCGGAGTTAACATGCAACTGTTCTTATAATTGTGCTTAGGACATACTTGACCCTGCGGCCTTTTGTCATCGTAGGAGAAAAGGGGAGGGGGGGTGATACCTATGTTATAAAATTGGTGACTATATATTAAATGGTTCGTAAATTACAGTCAACTATGCTTATAAAGGCTCTTAGATTATAATTGACCCTGAAGCCCTTTTCGTTGTCATGGGTGATGCCTATTACGAATTTGTTGACTTTATCTTAAACAGTTCGGAAATGAAAGGCAACTATGCTTAAAAGTAGGCTTAGGGTATATGTATCCCTGCTGTCATTTTCGTTGTCGGGGTGATGCATATGTTATTAATTTGGGGACTTTCTTAAACGGTTCGGTAATTTCAGCCAACAATACTTATAAGTAGGCTTAGGGTATAGGTATCCCTGCTGTTCTTTTCGTTGTCGGGGGTGATGCCTATGTTATGAATTTCGTGACTATCTTAAACGGTTCGGTAATTACAGCCAACTATGCTTATAAGTAGAATTAGGGCATACTTGTCCTTGCGGCTCTTTTTGTTGTTGGGGATGATGCCTAGGTTATGGATTTGGTAGCTGTAACTTAAACATTTCGGAAATGACATCCGATTATACTTATAAACGGGCTTAGGGGGTACCTGACATTGCGGGTCTTTTCGTTGTCGGAGGTGATGACTTTGTTATGTACTGATTGACTATATCTTAAACGGTTCGGAAATTACAGCCAACTATGCTTATAAGTGGGCTTAGGACGTTTTTGATGTGTATGCGCGGTGTGATTTCAGTCTAGCCTGTGTCTGCAGGCCTCGCTCCGTGTCGCACAGGTGGGGCGTGAGGAGCAAGAGAATGGGGTTGGAGGAATATGAGAAAACCTCCCGAGGGATGAACGAGAAAGGCAGGATGCGACCAGAAGAACTCTGAGAAAACCCTTCCAAGAGACGAGTGGTAGGAAGGTATGAGAGAGCATGAGAACAATTAAGGTGATCCGGAGGACTCTGCGAAAACTTCAGGGGAGGGTGATGGGAGAGGGGGATAGGTCGTAGGAGGTTACAAGGAGACCGGGAGGACTCTGAGAAATTGCGACAGGGGAGGGCGTGAGAAGTAAGTGAGAGGGGTGGGTGGAATATATGATAAGCACCCCGAAGGATAGAACGAATTGGAGAGACAGGAAGAATACCAGGAGGACTCTGAGGTAACCCAGGGGTGGGAGACTAGAGAGGAAGGCGTATGAGAAAACCCCATGGGTTGGTGAAGGGGGAGGGGATAGGACATAGGTGACAACGAGCGATAGGATGGGCGAGAGAGGTAGGAAGGAGACTGGGAGAATGTGGAGACGAGAGAGAACGAGATGACGGGAGAACTGTGAGAAAACCCTGGGGGGCGAGAGTGATAACAGGAAGCATATGCGCAAAAAAACAAACACTCTAGGGGTACAGTGTGGGAGACGAGAGAGACTGGCAGGAATATGATACAACCCCCAAACCTAATGCCAGAGCATGAAGTGTTGAGGTGGAGTGATATAGCAGAAGGGAAAAAAGGGAAATACAAAATGGTCACTGCTAGTGAGGAATGACAGAGCATGAGGTTGCCACATGATGTCATCAAAGATGGCCACCAGCTTGCCCCATTGTCACCATGCCTATTAACCTGCCTAGGAAGGAAGTATTTATAACTATGTATGTAAGTCACTTAAATCATGAGGGTTTACATAGTCTACTATAGACCAACAAGGGCCTATTATGCGTTTATTTGATTCTTCTAATGAATACTGTCAGCATACAAAACTTGGATAAAACATTTAAAATTGTTGAATAGATATAAAGTACTAAAATATAGTATTTATACTGCTGCCATTAAAAAAGCTGACCCACTTAAGAAAAGAAAATTAACACGGCTTTGTATAGCACAAATGGTGTGCGAAATTTAGTGCGAATCGGTTGATAGATCCCCGAGATATGGCATAATATCTCAATTTTACCATGTAATTATATCTTCACAAATGGTGGATAAAAGTTTATGTATTAGCACATTCTATGTTGGTAAGACGTACTGCAAACATACAGTTCGGTTGAAATAATTTGGGATGTGTAGCATACATATTACTTTAAATATATACACTCATTTGCAAAAACAATCTATAACCATGTAAAAATCGCGCGAGGATAACGAAGGTTGCCATATATTATTATATTATCGTCACAGCCTGACATGTGTCCCAATTGCGTATAATGTGGTCTGCTTGCGCATGTGCCACCAGAGGGCATAAATGTTACTCTAACATTCATAGCTGCAAGACACCGAATAATGTCTCAGTAATTGTGNATGTGCCACCAGAGGGCATAAATGTTACTCTAACATTCATAGCTGCAAGACACCGAATAATGTCTCAGTAATTGTGTGAGCCATAGAAATAAGTTCAGTTAACATGCAGCATACCCCGACGGCGTATTCAACAAGCCTTTGCCAGCTGGATGAGTTTGAGAGAGACTGTATCGTCGGCCTCCGAGAGGTAGGTTGGACATTTCGGCACATTGCCTGCCACTTTAACCGTTATGCCTGCACTGTGAGTCGGTGTTGGACACAGTGGGATCAGGAGGGTATAAACATCCATTGGGTCAACCCCGGTGAACCACCAGTAGGGAGGATCGTTTCATCGTTCGGCAGGCTGTAAGCACTCCACGGGCGTCACTGCGCACCATTCAGGGATATGTCATGGCAGCTGGGGATATGCCTATGTCCACCAGTACCATATCCAGATATCCAGACAGCTAGCAGAGCGGGATCTGTCGTCGCTGCGTCCCTTAAGATGTCTACCAAAACTCCCTGAGCATCGCCAATAATACGTGACCTTCTGCCGGGAATGGGCAGCATTTCAGCTTCTGGATTAGCGATAGGTGGTGTTAAGCGACGAATCATGGTTCTGTTTGGCTACAGACGACCATCGAATTCGAGTCTGGAGGTAGGTATCCTGGCCAGTACCGTGATCCGTGTTTCATTGTAGAGCGCCATGCCACTCTAACGAGAGGTTTCACAGTATGGGGTGCCATTTCCTACGATTCCCTCACCACACTGCTAGTGATCGATGGAACCCTGATGGCGTGATGATATATCCAGGAAATCCTGCGACCATGTGTGCACCCCTTCCTGGTGCAGCTTGACAACTCTATTTTCCAGCAGTATAATGCCCGGGCTCACACAGAACGGGTATCTCTGGAATGCCTTCGTGATGTCAAGATGCTTAATTGGCCAGCATGATCCCCAGACCTCTCACCCATCGAGTGGAGAAATTTCGGTGGCTCTTAACATGTAAGGGTGCGGGAAATGGGGGATCCCCGAAAAAATCAGCCTACCAGCGACATCGTCAGGCACAACTCTAACATTTGAAAATCCTGGAGCGACCCTACCAGGAATCGAACCTAGTTTGCCTAGGTGAGAGGCGAGTAGTCTGACCATTTCACCACCCCGTCCACACTCTCACCCATCGGGAATGTTTGGGATCAGATTAGACGGCATATTTAGCCAGCGGCAACTACGGCGGATTTGGAGGGTTAAATGCTTGAGATGTGGCAGGATCTTCCTCAGGAGAAGATCCGACATCTCTGTGCCTCCATGCTCAACCATATCGCCTCCTGTATCCGTGCGACAGGTGGGCCAACACCATACTAAGAGAATCCTGAAAGTGTTGTTCCCCTGCAATACGTGCTTGATGTGTACAATATTTTAATGTTTGCTCAATACATACTGCCATGTCCTGTGCCTGTATTCACATATGTTCCCCTGCGATGGCACCTTCATTGTGATACATTTTTTGCAGATGAGTGTACATGGCTTTTGTGTAGAAAATATGTGATTACCTGCTTAAGACATATACNTGTGATACATTTTTTGCAGATGAGTGTACATGGCTTTTGTGTAGAAAATATGTGATTACCTGCTTAAGACATATAAATTTAGATGAACTACCAAAGTATACTTGTCATCTGAATATGGTGGAATAAACTGATTGTTTCCCGAAACATGACAAAAGAGACTATGTAGGAATATTTGATCGTTGTATTTGATACCAACACGAAAAGTTAATTTCATATTGGTAACATAGTTCGCAAAGTAAACATTCTAAGCTAAAAGGTTTATATGGCAGCCATTATGAAGATAAGTGCCTGATCCATTTTAAACAAACTAATTTAAATAGCCTGTTGTAGTACCACTTATCTGCCAAATTTTGGAGGAATCGGTTGATTGTTTCCCGAGATATGACATAAAAACTGTATGTTCTTACATGGTGCTATCTTGAAACAAATTCATATCACAGGTTCAAACGTTTTTAGTACACACACAGACACACATGGGGGCCGTGATGGTGCAGCGACTAGAGAGTTCGCCTCTCAACAACGCGAATTCTGCTCTATTTCCGGTGGGACCCGGATCTTCACACATAGGAATCGTGCTGGACGATGCCGCTGGTCGGCGTGTTTTCTCGGGGATCTCCTGTTTATCTCATCCTTGCATTCCGGATCTGATTAGCATTCACCTCGCTTCACCCTCGCCGTCTCTCAAGGTCTCGATATTAAGAGCCGTCCTAGTATCTCTCCTCCACTCCATACACACGTCCACAGACTCATGCACACACATAGTCACACAGCCTAAAAACTGATCTCATAAGCTCATGTTTCCTTCGGAAAGTAGCTTAAAAAGATATGTATTCTGTATTAAAAACTGCGAAGTTAAGTGAAACTATTTCAGTATAAATCTTGTGTGTCTGTGTGGTGAATTATAAAAGTTTTCACTTATCTGATATAGTTTTCTCGTAAGATTAATACAAAAGCTTTAAAGTATTGTGTTTTTTATCTTGTAATTTTCTTCAATTTTTGTCTTCTGATATTTCTCTGCTAATATTCATTATTAATGCAAAGAGAAAAAAAATTGTTTCAGATCAATCTCGTTCAACTTCTTATACAGAATGAGTATAAAAAAAAATTGAAGGTCTATAATATCAAAACCAAACAACCCACAACCTTGGTTGACCAATCAAATTAACCGTAGATCTGTAAAGTTTGTTTACCATATCTTCATAAATTTTCAATGTGACAACCACGAGCGTCCCGAACGACATCTACGTGATAATCNTTTTCCAGCAGTATAATGCCCGGGCTCACACAGAACGGGTATCTCTGGAATGCCTTCGTGATGTCAAGATGCTTAATTGGCCAGCATGATCCCCAGACCTCTCACCCATCGAGTGGAGAAATTTCGGTGGCTCTTAACATGTAAGGGTGGGGGAAATGGGGGATCCCCGAAAAAATCAGCCTACCAGCGACATCGTCAGGCACAACTCTAACATTTGAAAATCCTGGAGCGACCCTACCAGGAATCGAACCTAGTTTGCCTAGGTGAGAGGCGAGTAGTCTGACCATTTCACCACCCCGTCCACACTCTCACCCATCGGGAATGTTTGGGATCAGATTAGACGGCATATTTAGCCAGCGGCAACTACGGCGGATTTGGAGGGTTAAATGCTTGAGATGTGGCAGGATCTTCCTCAGGAGAAGATCCGACATCTCTGTGCCTCCATGCTCAACCATATCGCCTCCTGTATCCGTGCGACAGGTGGGCCAACACCATACTAAGAGAATCCTGAAAGTGTTGTTCCCCTGCAATACGTGCTTGATGTGTACAATATTTTAATGGTTGCTCAATACATACTGCCATGTCCTGTGCCTGTATTCACATATGTTCCCCTGCGATGGCACCTTCATTGTGATACATTTTTTGCAGATGAGTGTACATGGCTTTTGTGTAGAAAATATGTGATTACCTGCTTAAGACATATACATTTAGATGAACTACAAAAGTATACTTGTCATCTGAATATGGTGGAATAAACTGATTGTTTCCCGAAACATGACAAAAGGCTATGTTTTCATGTGACACTATGTTAAAAATTGCACACAAAAGAGACTATGTAGAAATATTTGATCATTGTATTTGATACTACCAACACGAAAAGTTAATTTGATATTGGTAACATAGTTCGCAAAGTAAACATTCTAAGCTAAAAGGTTTATATGGCAGCCATTATGAAGATAAGTGCCTGATCCATTTTAAACAAACTAATTTAAATAGCCTGTTGTAGTACCACTTATCTGCCAAATTTTGGAGGAATCGGTTGATTGTTTCCCGAGATATGACATAAAAACTGTATGTTCTTACATGGTGCTATCTTGAAACAAATTCATATCACAGGTTCAAACGTTTTTAGTACACACACAGACACACATGGGGGCCGTGATGGTGCAGCGACTAGAGAGTTCGCCTCTCAACAACGCGAATTCTGCTCTATTTCCGGTGGGATCCGGATCTTCACACATAGGAATCGTGCTGGACGATGCCGCTGGTCGGCGTGTTTTCTCGGGGATCTCCTGTTTCTCTCATCCTTGCATTCCGGATCTGATTAGCATTCACCTCGCTTCACCCTCGCCGTCTCTCAAGGTCTCGATATTAAGAGCCGTCCTAGTATCTCTCCTCCACTCCATACACACGTCCACAGACTCATGCACACACATAGTCACACAGCCTAAAAACTGATCTCATAAGCTCATGTTTCCTTCGGAAAGTAGCTTAAAAATATATGTATTCTGTATTAAAAACTGCGAAGTTAAGTGAAACTATTTCAGTATAAATCTTGTGTGTCTGTGTGGTGAATTATAAAAGTTTTCACTTATCTGATATAGTTTTCTCGTAAGATTAATACAAAAGCTTTAAAGTATTGTGTTTTTTATCTTGTAATTTTCTTCAATTTTTGTCTTCTGATATTTCTCTGCGAATATTCATTATTAATGCAAAGAGAAAAAAAATTGTTTCAGATCAATCTCGTTCAACTTCTTATACAGAATGAGTATAAAAAAAAATTGAAGGTCTATAATATCAAAACCAAACAACCCACAACCTTGGTTGACCAATCAAATTAACCGTAGATCTGTGAAGTTTGTTTACCATATCTTCATAAATTTTCAATGTGACAACCACGAGCGTCCCGAACGACATCTACGTGATAATCAAACTCGTTCCACACTCTTGTCAGAATGTCCGGTATTGCGGTTTGGGTGGGGTCCGTAATTCTCGTTTTGAGGTCGTCAATGTTAGCAAGCAATGGTAGACGAAAAACTTGACAATTTATGTACCCCCATAGAAAAAATCACACAGGATAATATCCGGGTTTCTTGGGGGCCAGCGATGAAGAGCCTGGTAACCAGCTGCTCCTCGACCAATTCAGCTTTGTGGCAACGTCTCGTCCAGGTATTCGCGAACAGCTAGTTACCAATGGGGTGGCGCGCAATCCTGCTGGAAAAAAAAGTCCCCCGCCACCTCTTCTAACTGAGGAAACAACCGTTCTGTAAGCATGTCCAAATAACGGATTCCAGTAACAGTGGGCTCGTGAAAAAAGAAAGGGCCGAAAACAGTGTCTGTGGATACAGCGCAAAACACAAAACACGTTCACTTTGGGGGAAGCGCGCTCGTGTTCGGTGGTTTCATGTGGAGGCTCCTGACCCCATATCCGCACGTTGTACTGGTTCACCTTACCATTTGTATGGAACTTCACTTCATCGCTAAAAACTAGCTTAGACATGAAGGCATCGTCTACCTCGTTCTGGGCAAGAACACGCGCAGAAATCACGTCTCAGTCTTTATCCCTTTCGGTAAGAGCCTTTACAAGATGTAACCTGGATGGTTTGTACAGAAATTGCTTTTGCAACACTGTCGATACCATAGATTGAGGTATTTGAATTTCCCGACTAGCTTGTCAAGTATATTTACTCGGACAACGAACGAATGCTTGTTGAATCCGTTGTACATTCTCTTGTGAAACACGCGGCCGCTCGGAATTCNCGACGGAATTTACGTTGAACAGTCGTAACCGATTCACATTTAGCAAACTGAATAACACAGAACGCCTTCTGTTGTTCCGACACCATCGTGACGCGGACTAACACACAACTCACGCTCATAGTGCGACGACAGACGCTGCCAGTGTCATGTCTCGGCACATAAAGGAAACATCAGACCTTCCCCTTCACATTGACGTGTCGAATGCGAGCTCGCTACCCCCTCACAACCTCAAACCGACAGTTACGAACGCCATCCAAACAGTAACACCAGACATGCTGACAAGAGCGTGGAACGAGTTTGATTATCGCGTAGATGTCGTTCGAGCCGCTCATGGTGATCACATTAAACATTTATGAATGTATGGTAAACAAACTTCACGGTTCCACGGTTCCTTTGATTGGTCAAGCAAGGTTGTAGGTTGTTTGGTTTTGATATTATAGACCTTCAAAGTTGGGGCATTCTTTTATACTCAACCTGCATGCTGGGAACCTTCCCAAATGTTTAGTTATTTTGATCCTCAAATTAGAGTTATAAATAATGACATTCATAAAAGAAAATCAAGATTTTTAGTAATACTAGCTTAATATAATCTTATATGTAATGTAATAAATTATCTTCGTCATACGAATCACCGATACTATCTTATTAACAATAAATTATTTCCTGTTGTTAAAATGATTATGCTAATCATATGCCTAGAAGAAAAAATTCTTTAAAACCTAAAATTACTCAGTGCACTCAAATACTATCTACACGACATTTAAACACAGAAAAGTGACTTAAATAATATACTGCACCGTCGAAACCAGGTGTTTGGGAGGTATCGTGGAATCATAGTCTTCTTTTGATATATCTGAACTCTTTAAGGATTTAATGATTTTGAAGCAGAGGTAAATAAAATTCTCCAATATGTTACCCGGCTTTTTTTTTCTGCAAGTAGTTTGCGTTAGTTACAGAATAATACGTCAACATTCCAAGATCTGCAAGGGCCTCAATGAACATGAATAATTTATTTGTTCTTCAGAATTAAAGAAAATACAGGCATCTGTTTGTTCTCTATTACTAACTTTAACGTTGACAAAAAAGTTTAGCACCAAGAGGGAGTGATGAAAATAAGACNATCTGTTTGTTCTCTATTACTAACTTTAACGTTGACAAAAAAGTTTAGCACCAAGAGGGAGTGATGAAAATAAGACGAAACAGCAGGTTTTGAAACGTCACGTAATATTACAACAATGCCAGATCACACGGGACAACATGCAAATTGGCATCGGGTCGGAGCTGACGTCAGAATTGAACCTACTTTTCTTCAACAGGCGATAGCTCGGGGAACTTGCTGGCCACAGGAGTATCTCAACATGAAACAGGCATTCCACATACACAAGCGCCATGTATGGGCGATCTTTGTGTTGTCGAGAGGGCTATTTCAGCGCGTTGTCTTGCTGACTCACGATGACGCGGGATATCAGTGACGTACTGCTTTGCTGTAAGGGTCTCCTGAGTCACTACCAGAGGTGTCCTGAAGTCGTGCCCTGTGGCCACCCACCCCACGATGCCAGGAAGAATACCGGCGTGTCTCTCCACGACATTGGCAGGGTGTGTCCTTCCTCCTCAGCATCGCCATACTCGTACACCACGGCCATCCGTGGCAATAGAGACTCGAAATTCTTAGCAGAAAATAATGCGACGCCATTCGTGATCGGTCCGTACTCCCGGCCACTCCAAACACTGCCGTCTCTGCTCTGGCGTTAACACCAGTCTACGCATAGGACATCGAAACTGTGTCCGGATGGCAGGCTCTTACGTCATGGAGTTGCGCAGAGCTTGTGAATAAAGTATTTTGACGGATATTTATATATCTTAAATATTGTTATACAAAGATTCAAAAATTNCTGTGTCCGGATGGCAGGCTCTTACGTCATGGAGTTGCGCAGAGCTTGTGAATAAAGTATTTTGACGGATATTTATATATCTTAAATATTGTTATACAAAGATTCAAAAATTCATTTCATATATGCAACATTTTGTTTTGACTGGTAAAACCAGTTTCACATGTTCCAAATAAATCTTCAGAGTGCCATCTTTAAAATATGNCAACATTTTGTTTTGACTGGTAAAACCAGTTTCACATGTTCCAAATAAATCTTCAGAGTGCCATCTTTAAAATATGACATTTGTAATCAATAAACTTGTGCAATTCAATAAAAAAAGTGATGAACGTAAATTAGTTTTGAATGGCAAAAATACTTCAGTGCCAAAAATACAACATTGTAAGAATAGCGACATAAATTTATTTGTGGCCTATAAATTAATGTGTTTGTGAATTTATCACGCTGAGTTGAACAAGCCACGTTTCGGATGAGTGAGTTTAGCTGCACTGTTTGAGCCTGAAACATGAAAATGGCANCAACATTTTGTTTTGACTGGTAAAACCAGTTTCACATGTTCCAAATAAATCTTCAGAGTGCCATCTTTAAAATATCACATTTGTAATCAATAAACTTGTGCAATTCAATAAAAAAAGTGATGAACGTAAATTAGTTTTGAATGGCAAAAATACTTCAGTGCCAAAAATACAACATTGTAAGAATAGCGACATAAATTTATTTGTGGCCTATAAATTAACGTGTTTGTGAATTTATTACGCTGAGTTGAACAAGCCACGTTTCGGATGAGTGAGTTTAGCTGCACTGTTTGAGCCTGAAACATGAAAATGGCANACGCTGAGTTGAACAAGCCACGTTTCGGATGAGTGAGTTTAGCTGCACTGTTTGAGCCTGAAACATGAAAATGGCAGGATTTATGTGATAAATGACACTCCACATATGCTGGTAATGATATTCAAAATAATTTAGTTTAAGATTCAGCCAGGTACAAGGTCCGTTATAATTTGTCAAACCACAAACCCTGTTGGATAAAAACGGGAGCAGAGTTTAAACGAACATCAGATACAGTTGTAGCTGGTCAGGTAGTATTTTTTACTAGATCAGGTAAATGAAAAATATGAAGAGATATGTAATCTATTGAGATGTTGCCAGTCTCAATTCTTGACAGATATTTTATATTTTCACATGGGTCACCATACTGGGAGAATATAAATTATTGTGCGTGTAACATGTTTGCGGCATAAGTTCTGAAAGCATCGTTGCTTTCATACACATTAACCTTTAGCGTAGACTCTACATTCTGTAACTAGCGCACAAAACCTTGTCTTCTAGTTAGTGCGATATAAATGAAATTCTAATTCTTTTGCAAATATTTTGTTAAACTTGTTTAAAACCAACAGTACAAGATTCATGTCAGTATTCTGAAAAAAATTGTGATATTTAGATGTACACGTATTAATTATGCAGTCAAAACTTATTTTCTAAGACAGGTCTTATAATACCAGCGAAAATGTGTATGAATCGGTGTATAAATTGTAGGTTTATTTTCGTAGGACTACTATCTAAAATAAATTGTGAAAATATAAATTTAGGGTGGATTTATCCAATAATTGTATTTATATACAAAATCAGAATGTTAATAAACCAATATTATAGTAAATCTTTCATATGCGCCACTCAATTTCATGAGTAATACCTAAGTTTAAAAATTGGTATTCACTTTATAGACCAGGTAATGTACACATATACAGGTTGATTCAATAGGAGTTACCGCCACTCCCTGGGCCTATTCCTTTCATAATTTGATGCAGATCCGTCTATATTTAGAGGTCGCTCAGAAAAGTTGAAATTTCCAGCGCAACACATTAAGTCATGCCACAGAAGAACTCTATACCGGCAGAAATCGATTGAAAACGATCGATTCGAAATGAAAGCAGGGCTAGCGAAGTTACACGTACCGCACGATGGTCACGGTGTGCACTATTGTGCAGTATGCTTCGAATATATATATATATGCACATACTGAAACTCTTTATTTACTGCAGCACATACTTTTTGCAGCAAAAATTGCTGCACAAAACAAAATTTTGTTTGATCTTTATATTAAAGGCAATGATAACCTTGCATTGAGGTTACAATAGTTGAGCAGTGCACTTTGTAATAAATTCAGTTACTGTACTTTGACTGTTAAACCATTATGTAAATGATGTATGGCATTAACTGTTTGGTAACGTAGCATTTAGAATGTTTCGTTAGGTACTAACAACTATAATGAATGAAAGAAAAATGTTAATTTCACTTAACACTTTTCTTTGGTTTAAAGCAACATTCCTCCACATTTAACAACAACAACTTAAGGAATTTTTTTCTTTGCTGTGAAAAAAATAAATATTTAAAAAAAAAAACGTATAAAGAAAAAAATTAGTCTCAACCAACCAAAGTTTCTTTAGCCTTCCCTTTGAATGAAAGCAANAAAAAAAAACGTATAAAGAAAAAAATTAGTCTCAACCAACCAAAGTTTCTTTAGCCTTCCCTTTGAATGAAAGCAAAATTTTGTTAGTGTGAAAAAACAGCGCCAAAGAGATTTTTTCTTCGCTCTACAAAATACATGGAACGTTTTTAGATGTATGTGTATATAATATATATGTATATACATCGAAGAGCAAAAAAAGACTTCTATACCTGCCTAATATCATGTAGCCCCCCCCNAGACGACGTGGCATGGACTCGACTAATGTCAGAAGGTATGCAGGAGGCAATCCACACCATGAATCCTGCAGGGCATTCCACAAATCCAATCTGCGCCAATTTGTGAAAGGGTTGCATGTCTGTCACGTTTAATGATTCTCGTCAGTCGTCGTTTGTCCCGTTCTTTCACGATCTTTTTCCGGCCGCAGCGATGTCGAAGATGTGATGTTTTACCGGATTCCCGATATTCACGGTACACTCGTGAAATGGCCGTACGCGAACATCCAAATGTTATTGCTACCTCGGAGAAGCTATGTCCCATCTCTCGTGCGGTGACTATAAGACCACATTCAAACTCACTTAAATCTTGATAACCTGCCATTCTAGCTGCCGACCGCATCGCGTTAATCTGATTGGTTCCATACCTCTGTTATTTGCATACGCCCGCCTATACAAGATTTTTTTGGCTCTTCAGTGTGTGTGTGTGTATATATATATAGAGAGAGAGAGAGAGAGAGAAAGGGGGAGCGTGCGTGAGTGTATGTGTGTGTGTGTGTGTTGCTGTGTAAATGAGACCTTTGGGTATTGCTTACTGAGTTGTGTTGAGAAACCCAGTTCTCAGTTAGGTAATGTGAGGTAGTTTAGCAAGTGTGAATTGGTTTTCACATGTTATTTACATCGCCATGGGTGAATAGAATATAACTCGTTTTGTGTAAAACAAATAAAAACAATAATTAATGTATATTTTTTACTTTTTTAAGAACATTTTGCAGTATTTAAACGACTCTGTATAAGTGCTGCAAATTTTGATTCAACCATTTACATTTAACAAAAGCCATGTAACGCCCATATTCCCCCACAATTAATGTGTGTTTCACAAATAACGCAATCGTTTTTCTGTCCTGATTTGTGACCGAAGTTAGTATGTAATAAACAATCGATTATAATGCAGGCTGTCTTATTTTGTTTACATATTGCCAGCATAATCAATGCATTCTTTGTACAGAGGAGTTTGTCGTAGCGTCTGTTGAGTGTAACCAGTAATGCAACGGTTATAGCAGTTTTGGGAGATGAGGACACTGCCACTCAATTTTAGTCAACCTGCTTCAAGAAATTCAAAACAGGCACCGATAAAAAATTATTTAGAGAGCTCTCAGAAAAATTCTTTTGGGGCGTTCCTTCAAGTGGAGTACAAGTTATATATTCTAGGGGCTCTTCATAATTCTAGGTTAATGGCAAAGGCATTGCATTTTTTAAATATGAATTTTTTGTGCTCAGTTCAAACTCAATAAAATGTAAGGAAACGGATTGTGTAACGCATGCATTTTACGCATATTACTCTTAGATCTTGATTTACAACTCCTCTTTCTATTTAACACCATTTAAAGATCTCAGTTTCCTGAAGCAATTAAGTGCTTATGAAAACGTAAATAGTTACTATCATAATAACCTGTACACTATTTCAAAACAAAAAACCAATGCTTCGGTCTCCTAATGAAAGGGATGGGATCGACAGCGACTTCTTAAGCCCAATAAGTTGATTCGTAGTATTCCTCGTGATGAAAATGGAATACATTTTTTTGGCCAAAGACACTTAAAAATATTTTTATTCACTTAATATTCGAAGATATTATTTAGATTCTGAACGTGAAACATGTGATCCCAATGATGACTAGAAGCAAGCAAAAGCGACAGTTAAACTTTTAAAGAGTGTTATGACAATGTTGAAAATAGTGTGATACGCACGAGCACAATGTCATCATGTAGAAGGATGAATATCATAAACCACATTTATTACAAGAAGCTTTGTTATCTCGACTGAAGGAAAAAAACGTCAGTCTCAAGAGAGTAATCCACAAGGAACTATGATTTAAGTGATATAACTGATTTTGTTAGTGTTTATAACAAATAATCAATATTATTTCAAATAGAAACAATGATATTTCAACCACGACAGGTAAAAATAATTTGGATACTGATTTTTGTGTCGGATTTTTTATACTAATTAATACAGCAATATTTGTGCCCTCATTGTTGCACAATTAAATTGCGTACAGTAAATATCTTCCAAAGTAAGAATTCGAGCATACTGAGCCACCTCTAAATTAGAAATGAAATGGTTGAAATTTTAATACATTTCTCTTTACATTGAGGAACAGTACTGAGGGGTCTGTGCATACAAACTGCATTCAAAATCAACACTATTTTTCGGATTACCTTCACACATACACATACGTGCGGTATGCTTTTGTGTTTTCAGCTGCTTTTCTTACTCTTAAAAGTTTTATATATTTGAGGTAAAATAAGTACTTTAATAAGTGCATACTTTAATATAAGGGAATTTTCTGTTTATATATGTAAACGCTTATCTGGAAATGCGTACATTTACGTATATACATGATCTTTAATACAAACATATACATACGAATACGTATGCCGGTGCTTATGTTAGGGTGTCAGGTAATTCGTGGATTCGGAATGCACACTCAAATTTATGATCAAAACTAATTAGGAAATATACTTTGGTAAAAAAAGCGTAAGGGCTATAGTTTACGAGGAAACGACATTAAAGTAGATAAAATGACTTTATTTCACGTTAAGCACAGCATACAGCACCAGCATACAAAATAGCAAAACGTCATAACAGATGTTCGAAGTTTGCTCTGTCCATGGAAATGCACTACCCCGCACGTTGGATGCATGCAGCATGCACGGAGCTTAGCCGCTGGATGAACCCATGGCCATTGCCATGTCCCAGTACTCACTGCACGTGAACTCCATGACATTTTTGGCACTACTGAGCTCGGCTCGTTCCCTTGCCATATTCCTTACGACTGACGCATAAGTTGCAGCATAGCCACATCTCCTTTATCTAATTGGAATACCACATGTTTTCTACAATGGTTTTTGGACATTTCATGTCGTTTTTCTCATAAACGAAAGGTTTTATGAACTTTTACCAAATAGCATTTTCTATTTAATTTTTATCGTAGAATCTTGTGATGCAGTACGAATCCACGAATTACCTGACATTCTGTATATACACTTTATGTATACATGCATCCATGGCTGCATGTTTCACATGAGACAAATAAATAAATTGAGAATATATATAGGGCTTTTGGTCCTAAGTACTTCTTATGGATGTATGCATTCTTGATGTTTTAGCTGAAACACGGATTTATTGCAAGTATTACAGAATTTAATTTAGATGGAACGCTGATTTTCTGGATGGATATTTTATGACTGAACAAAAAGATCTGCAAAACCTGCAAAATATATCTCTGTCATTATATAATTCCACAAAACATTTAACTGCTCATTCATGTTTTTTATAATGTAACTGCAGTTAGTATGTATAATTGGTTTTGTAATGAGGGATTATTTATAACGTAACAATCAAGAAAAATTACTTCTTGTATTGTTACCCTAAACACCACAATTTTCGAGGAATTCACAAACAAATTTATCTCTACGCTCGGGCGCAAACAATACAGGTTCGAATCTCATTCGGGCATAAACTTTTTTTATATTAACCAAAACTGTTTAATGTACGTTGAGCCAAACAAATCTGTAGTTGCACCAACCAAATCTTAGTTTGCGACAACCAAAAAATAACAAAAAATAATTTGGTTTCAGCAAAAAAGTATTTCATTGCCCCTATACAAACAGTTAATTTGGTTGCACCAAACAAACTTTGTTTGATTCAACAAAACCTTTCTCTCAGTACTAATAAGGAAAAGGGTTTTATGTTTCTTCGACGTTTTGAAGAACGTTATTCATGAAAACAAACAAGCTCGGTGTTGCCCCCAGTGGATGAAACTGGTGTCAGTACCATACAAAGTAAACGACAGGTTGGATCAATCTCAAGTGGAGAAAGAGGCGTAAACACTACAGTGGCTCCAACTGGTGGTTCATTTGAAGTGTCGGAGTCGGTCTACATTAACATAATATTGTTACGACAGCTGAGGTAACTACTAGTGACTTGGAAATGTTTTTAAACGTATACATTTCCAATATTGGAAAACGTGCACAAGTATATATTTCAAGTTTTATGGCTTTAATTTTAGTTTCCTGTTGATATTTTTATTAGGATGCTTATACAATAATAAAACATCAATAAATGCATTAAAAAACACACTCTCGAGCTGTATTTTCGAACAAAGGCAATGAAATGAGTGGCCAAACAAATATATACAGTTGATTCAACTAAATATTTGGTTGAATGTCTAATTTATTTTGGCTCAACACACATGTTTTGTTAATTCAAGTGTGTATTTTAGTAGATGAATAAAATTTATTTGTTTTTCAAGTTTTTTTAATTCAACAATATATTTTGCTGAGGCAACTAAATATATTTTTGGCCCTATACAAAAAAAAATATTTTGTTGGCTGTTCTCTCAGTGCGGCACTTTTGCTCGTACCATCAATGTCATCTCTGGTTGACGTAATGTTAAATCCCTACTACGAACTCGGGAAGCGTAAAACTACTTTTTAAGACCCATTTGAGTACCCCCGTTTAAAATTATGTTGAATGTGGTTAAGAACTGCAATCTGATACGCTAGCTTGCGTGCGTCATTAATTCTTGCTGCAAAAAGAAGTTCTTAAACATTTTTTTTAATATGATCTATCCGTAGGCTCTCGATTTCAAGTGGCAGGGGACTATGGCGTATAAGCACATTTGTAGCGTTATTAGTAATTACAATTTTACAGTCCAATTGTCGCTTTAGCATCGATTTTGAAATGCCGCATTCGCGGTAGCATTCGTTGAAACCCATTATGTATTGTTGCACACTGCCAGGGCCTTTTCCATATCTGATTCACTCCGAATCCAATATATTTACTTCACCACTGAGTAACACATTATTAGAGATCTCCAAATTTTGCGCTATAATTTGGTGACATCCTAAAATTCACTGCGCTATATAAACTTGAAAAAAATTTGCCACTTCATAGGCTGTTGGCCTTTGTACGAAGTCATATACCTGGGTTTCTGTGTAACAGCAGATTGGCCACTCTTTTGTAAAACTTTTATTACTGGCCAAAATAACTCTTATGAGCGTGCGACACAACCTTGTCGACCAATGACAGCATTGTAATCAGTATACAACAAATTAGAATTAATTTACTGCTAGCGGATAACGTGAATTTTTACAGATCCGTACACATTAAACATGCGCGTTTTTTGTGTTTTATTTGTATCTCATTTCACTAATAAACCTGCAGGTAGTTGTGGTATTTAACATGGGCTCATAGTTCATGATGGTACGAATCAGCGCTTTAATCGCGGTGCGATATAGGGAACTGCTCATAACTTCACAAATAGCGTAATTTATAATCAAAAATTGTTGTCTCACTACAAAGGCCTGGTCGTTAAGTTAGATATTAGTTGTACTGCAATTATTATCTTAAATGCGAATATTAATTACCTTGGCTGGTGTATGATCTTAGATACGCAATTAAAAATTACACCATTAGGCACTGAAACTACAAAACTGCTATAAAATCTCACAGGGACGTAGCCAGGAACGAAGTGTAGGAGTTGTAACTCCCCCTTTTCTGTCCCTTAGGTTGTCAACAATTAATATTAAAATGACTAATAACACTGGTCAACATGATTTTTTTTTCACAAGGAAACTGAATAGCGACCCTAGTCCATTTTTTATGGTGAATTCAAATATGTAATCAGATTTCTTNAATGACTAATAACACTGGTCAACATGATTTTTTTTCACAAGGAAACTGAATAGCGACCCTAGTCCATTTTTTATGGTGAATTCAAATATGTAATCAGATTTCTTCCATCAGGCATAGTTTTCTTGTGACAGTCAGTTTTGAGTAATATACTTCTCTAAGATGCTACTCGCTCCCTATGAGATACAGGGCGGGTCGTAGGGTACGAGTTACCTCTCTGGCGCAGACTACGGACGCCTTGGATGTCGAGGGTTGAAACTTCGGGCAATATTTTGTTCGCTTTCCTTCTGTGGCTGTAAGGGCAAAGCTTCGTCGGGGGCGAATTTGTTTGGAGGCGGTTTGTACTCTTTCTTACCAAGACGACTCTTAACCTCTGCGACGGGGAGAGGCGGGGGGAAGCAATAACTTAGTTTCTCAGTGTTTTAATAAAGAAGTCTATATTAGGCAAAAAAATACACATACTGTCCGAATCTGTACCCAGCAAGTTGGGAGCCTTAAGGGCGGATCAAATACCAAAATGCTCACGGATTTTAACGTGATGGACGTTTGGCGTCGGGGACTCAAAGGCTGCTTGAGAGACGAACGCTGGCACTTAGCTGTATCTGACTCGGAGCTTTCCCACGCGTTTTGATTGGGCGCTTTCCCACGCGTCTTGACTCGGCGGCGACACCGCTAGACGCCCTCTGTCTTTTCCCACGCGTCTCACTCGGGGCGCCTCGGTGACACCTCTAGACGCCTTCTGCCTTTCCTCGCGCGTCTCAACTCGGAGGATCTCGGCGACACCGCTAGACGCCCTCTGCCTTTTCCCACGCGTCTCGACTGCCTGTCAAATATTGCATTGTTTTACTAAGCAGATGGCCAGTAGCCAGTATTGAAATTAAAGTGAGCCTGGCAACACGTGTATTGGTTTTCTCCTTTATGCGGTTTTTATTTGTAAGTTTTATGAGTTTTATAAACGTTTCAATATGCCAAGAAAGTTTTTAAATCAACCAAACAATTTCTGCTACATGTGTGGTGAACTGACCTTCAAGTTTCAAAGACGAAATTTCACACTACTTGTGAAAAAATGTTATGAGCTTTATTTTGGGTGTAAAGCTGGTGATTTCGATAAAGACTGGGACCAAAATATATGCTGTGTATCATGTGTTAGGCTTCTCACTGGATGGAAAAAAGCTACTCATCATATGCTGTTTTCAGTCCCTATGATTTGGAGGTAACAGAAGGACCATTTACCTGACGGTTATTTCTGCTGAACCAACATTAAAGGAATTAATTCCAAAACAAAATATACAGTTAAGTATCCCAATTTGGCTTCTGCAATGAGACCTGTGCCACATAGTGAAGAGTATCCTGTACCAAAGTGTCCAGGTTTCATGACCTTAAGTGATAACTCCGACTCCGACCCAGTTCATACTGAATACGAAAGAAAGGAGAGAAGTGACCCTACATTTGAAGCAAGTAGTTCATCAGAACCTCACATTTTAACTCAAGAAGATCTTAATGATCTTATACGGGATTTAAATTTGTGTAAACAGTCAGCTGAGCTTTTAAGTTCCAGGCTTAAAGGTTGGAATCTACTCCAAAAAGATGCATGGATATGCATTTATCACAGTCGCGATATTGATTTCAGTGAATACTTCTCTAAAGAAGGCCATAGAGTTTTTGTAATAATGTTTGTTCATTAATGGAGGTTCTTGGACATCAACACCAGCCAGATGAGAGGCGGTTGTTCATAGACTAATCGAAAGTTAGTTTGAAGGATTTAGTACTGCATAATGGGAATGAATTACCATCAATACCTGTCGCGCATGCCAGTGATATGAAAGGGACAGATGAAAATATGAAATTGTTGTTAGAAAAAATTAACTATACTAAATATAACTGGAATATCTGTGGTGATTTGAAGGTCATAGCTTTATTGTTAGGTTTGCAACTTGGATACACGAAATTCTGCTGCTTTTTGTGTGAATGGGACAGCAGGGACAGGAAGTCTCACTGCATAAAGAAACAATGGCCTAAAGGTGAATTTCTTATTTCTGGGCATAAAAATGTAACAAATATCCCATTAGCGAATCCCGAAAAGGTGTATTTACCTCCCCTGCATATAAAACTGGGGCTTATAAAAATTTTTGTAAAAGCAATGGATAAAAGTTCTGCTGCATTTATGTATCTGAAATCTCAATTTCCTAAAATAAGCGATGCAAAATTGAAGGATCATTAATATCAGATTATGAACATTTTGAGGAACTGTTACATCCACCGGAAAAAGCAACGTGGAAATCATTCACAAATATCTGTTGTGGATTTCTTGGCAATAATAAAGAAGAAAATTATAGTGAAATAGTGAGTAATTTTCTAACGTCATACAAAGGAATGGGCTGCAACGTGTCTTTGAAAATTCACTTCTTGGACTCTCACCTAGACTTCTTCCCTGAAAATCTTGGGGCTATCTCTAATAAACATGGTGAGCGTTTTCATCAGCAGATTTCTACTATGGAAAAGAGGTACCAAGGCAAATGGAGTCCCAATATGCTAGCTGACTACTGCTGGACCATGAAGAGAGACATCCCGAACGCAAAATATGGCCGAAAATCATTATATAAAACTTTTTAGATAAGCGTAAATTAGCCGTATATATATNCTTTTTGTGTGAATGGGACAGCAGGGACAGGAAGTCTCACTGCATAAAGAAACAATGGCCTAAAGGTGAATTTCTTATTTCTGGGCATAAAAATGTAACAAATATCCCATTAGCGAATCCCGAAAAGGTGTATTTACCTCCCCTGCATATAAAACTGGGGCTTATAAAAATTTTTGTAAAAGCAATGGATAAAAGTTCTGCTGCATTTATGTATCTGAAATCTCAATTTCCTAAAATAAGCGATGCAAAATTGAAGGATCATTAATATCAGATTATGAACATTTTGAGGAACTGTTACATCCACCGGAAAAAGCAACGTGGAAATCATTCACAAATATCTGTTGTGGATTTCTTGGCAATAATAAAGAAGAAAATTATAGTGAAATAGTGAGTAATTTTCTAACGTCATACAAAGGAATGGGCTGCAACGTGTCTTTGAAAATTCACTTCTTGGACTCTCACCTAGACTTCTTCCCTGAAAATCTTGGGGCTATCTCTAATAAACATGGTGAGCGTTTTCATCAGCAGATTTCTNACTCACCTAGATTTCTTCCCTGAAAATCTTGGGGCTATCTCTAATAAACATGGTGAGCGTTTTCATCAGCAGATTTCTACTATGGAAAAGAGGTACCAAGGCAAATGGAGTCCCAATATGCTAGCTGACTACTGCTGGACCATGAAGAGAGACATCCCGAACGCAAAATATGGCCGAAAATCATTATATAAAACTTTTTAGATAAGCGTAAATTAGCCGTATATATATTATTTAGTGTTTCGTAAGTACTAATTCTTTTAAAACTTTAAACACGTGCCACAAAAAAACCCTGCCTGATGGAAAAAAATCTGAGAACATATTTGAACTCAACATGGTAAAGATAGTTAGATTTTGTTTATTTAGTCCTCGTGAAAGAAAAAGCTTGTTTTTTATTGATTATTGTAATCTTTTATTTGTGATAAAAATATGCAATTGCGGTTAACTAAGATGCATTTTATTATACTGTGAGGTAATGTTCTCCTAATGTCCTAATTAATCTATGTGTCAGCAGCGCTGATGCCAGCATAACCTCTTTCCCTTAACTTCAGTCTGTGTAAATGGGTCCCACCCTTTTTTTATCACCCTCCTTCTTGAGAAATTTCTGGTTACGTCACTGCAAAGTCAACATATACTGGTAATTACACTGGCTAGCTGCTTTAGCTGGCTGCTTAACACAATGCTGGTTTGCCATTAGTCTTGCTCCACAGAAAACAAATGGTTGTACGATTTAGGCGGTGATGCGTTATACGCAATTTTCCCATGGTTGTATGTGTGTGCATAGTATGTATTTATGCATACGTTAACACCCACACGTAACCTCGAGTATAGTGCGTGTTGCCAACTTACAAGTGTTGGTATTTTTTTGTATGAGTCAACACCTCGAAAATTGTGGGTTTAAAAAACATCAAAAGGTAGCTATTTATTTTTAATGTTAATACGATTAACAGTCTTTCGTTAAATGCCAGATATGCTTCCACGTTACGAAATTCCATAAACAATAAGGGCGTAATTTTCATTTATTTACATACGATAATTTGATGATGGTTGCAGATATTTTACCAATGTTCAATTATACAGACATTCAACGTTCCATTTTACATTATAAATATGTGCAATACTTGCAGTAAACTCATATTTCAATGCTTAATTTGGAGGTGCATACCAACATTAGGCATTAATTGAAACCAAAATTAAAAAAAAAGTTGTCGGGTTAAATTTTTCGCGAATAACATGCAACCGCAAGATGTCGATGCTGTTCAGTTACACGCTGTATAGAACATACGTGATTTAATATTTATACACATACGTATGCTTATATAAAACATGCTCGGAATTATTGGTCATGGGTTGTAATAACAGAATGTAATGCTAAAATTTCTGTTTTTGTCTACTTAGATATAGTGGATGTATGTGTGTTTTGATGTTTTTGAACTGAAACATTGCATACGAATTGTTTTTGTTTTAAAGTTAGACAAGGAAATCCATCCAAGTGAACACTACAACCTTTTTAATTGCGTGCAATATTTACACAACATTGACATTATGGTTTGCTATATAATAAAACAAAAAATACTGGATTTGAATGTTTTATTAAAAAAAATATCCAATCAAAAAACAAGTGACTAAAGTTTAATGTATATATATATATATATATATATATATAATTACCAACTTAGTTTATTACAAAAGGGAGCAAGGAAACATACAGGATACTCTCTGTAACACACTTAAAAAACTCAGTGTTATAAAATACTGGTGGTGTAAATTAAAAATGCTTTTAAATCACTGTATATTTAATTAATTACGACCCTTCGCTTATAAAAATCATCATGCAAGCACTAAAAACGAAAAATGACGTATATAAGTTATAGTGACAGCAAATTTGTCAAATATTAATGATCCAATAATGACATACATATGTCAAAGCTTCCTCAAAATCTCTTGTAACCAGATGTAGCTACCACAATGATTGGGCATTAAGACGCATAGGTAACACTGGGATTATCAAATTTTGGAGAATAATTTTTGGCTTTTCTTGTTATAAAAAACCGTTCTTATGAACTGACTGGAGAGAGTCATCACACGTTTCCCTGTGTCATGTCACACAATATTTCTTGACTGCGCTACGGTTAAAGAAACTTCTCAGTAATCTTATGGCTTGTTTTGTGGAAACTCTTTCAAATTTGGTGCGCAAAGAATTTGTTTTGTTAACTGTAAACTGTTACACTGGTTTGCATTTGAAGCGCGGAATCTCTTGCTTTGGGGGATTTTCACGATGAAGTAAAATAAAGGTTATAAGCTAAGTATTTACAGGTGAAATTCCAGTTCGCTGGCAGTAACCAGTTCCAATTTTTATTCCCACTGGATGGTTGTCGATCATCTTCAAGTTCCTCGCACACCATTGTCCTGATATTTGAAGTAGGGTAAGAACAAATTCTACGTAAAAATTACCTCGTCAATGCCATGCGAAGGACTTTCACCGTAGCTTCAGTAACATACCTGAGAAAAAAATTTCGAAGAATTAAATTCAGGTTCATAGCCATCCTTTAAAATACAACTAGGTAGCTAGAAGCACTTAACGTAGGGAACTTATTCCATTCTTGTGTGCAATGTATTATACAAATTTCATTACTATACCATTTTATCAGCAAATCTCTATTACTTAAAGAGTTTTCCTCTATTTTGCATGTTTCGGGTACCACCATAACCCGGCAGTTATAAACATCCAAGCCTGTCGTTGTGGAAAGTGGTTTGGCTAATTTTGTTTTTTCGGAGTCCAATTAAACGCGGTTTTCTTTTGCTTTTCAACGGCATATTTATGTGATCAGTGATTATGAAATACGTTTACCAAATAATTAACACAGCAAATTAAATCTGAAATATCTTTTTCATTTCTTGAAAAATCTTCACAGTTGTAAAAAAAAATTGTTATTTACAAGTTGTCAGAATATTTTCCATGAAGTATACAAATATAGGCGAATACAGATCCACGCCTGTGAAAATAGCACTAGATGCAGAACAGTCTAGGCCTTGCTGTGTCCTACTTACAGGAAAATAAAACACGTGAAGAAAAATTTAAAGAGCGTGTTGCAAGTTTAATAAGAAAGTAATATTTTGGAACTTTAAATACGTCAATTTTTAGGCGATAATATATTTTTGAACCAGTTCTATTGGTTCAAACGATTTCGTTGTCTGAATTTCTATAACAATGTTTATCGGAGAACCCCCTGCATTTTACTGCCTTATTAAAAAAAACAAAATAAACTACACCAATAAATAATATAATAATGAAGAAATATCTTGCAAATACTCATCATCAATACCGTCATCACGTGTGATTATGGCTCATTTCTTTCCATGATTGATTCGTTCCAGATCTGCCTTCCTCATATCGAAAATATCTTATATTTTCCTTGGACGAATTCGAATGCGGTACCTTTAGTTGTGCTGGAATCAACTTTTCCAAGTGTGCAGCGGCTAGCGGAGTATTACAGATGTTGAAGAGACATAAATATGATGTGTATGATGTTGAATCTGAAAGTAGTACACATTGAATGGTACTGATATTTTTTGACGATGAACAAAACTCCTTTCATATATTTATTCCAGAGCAAAACAAAACGGACTACATACCTCTGCTTTAGTATCGAGATATTCTATAGTAACTACTCGAAATGTTTGCAGGAAAAATTTACTTCGTAATATTCCATTGCTATTTAAATACGTGACTTTTTATTAATGGTATTATTGTAGATGTTGTAGTTCCAGTTACACTGATTGCTACTATGTTCTATGATAGAAAAATATAACTTACGCCCTTAGTGTTACCTTTGAACTACGCGCATAATGCTAGAAATTTCACTTTTATATTTTCTCTTCTCCTGGAGTGTTTCAATATAACTCTTCATTTACAATGAATCCACAAATGTAATAACTGAGCTAGGTTCCTTTTACTTTGTTTTATATAGGAAAATGCAGCGAAGTTGACAAATTCGAAACATTTGAAGCATACAGTAGAAATATAGAGCCAAGTAAGCCGTTTGTAATAGTGACTCACGCAGTTGTTCTTCAGTAGTGAGATGTTCTGAGTAAAATAATAACATACGAATATTAAGTTAGAATTTTTTATTTGGTTTTCGCTTAGAGCTTTTTTTCCTGAAATTGATTGGCCTAAAAACTTTCCCAGGCTTTTAAGTACTTTGCCTTACATAGGTTCTTTCGGTTGGATTCAGTAGATCACATTTTACATAGAAATCATAGATATATGAATGGCGAAGACGAAGAGAGACCTTACAATTTACTCGGAAAAATGGTGGTACTTCTTGTATGTCTAACTTAAAACATCTATATTTATTTGCAAAACTTCTTTAAATAACATAAAAACTTCTTTATTGTCAAATTATAATTCTTGAAATATTTTAACCTGATTTCAGTAGCCAGTTGCGTGCATCTTCTTGGGGTAAACTGTATAGGTGTTCATTATATTTTCATTGATTTTTTTAGGACGATTAAAATAAGATTGCAAAGAAAAAAAAATATTTTTTTATGATGTAAATCATTTTCCAAAATATGAAATAGACTGTAGAGAAAAGTCTTGCAACCGCTAAGTTTCATTCCACAGCTTAGAAGACCACTGTTTTTCCAATAAAGTTTCCGATTTATAATTGGCAGAAAAAAACTTTTATTTCATTGTATTGTTTGAAGGTAAGATGCAAGAAAATAATCTTGCTCCACTTTCACACTCACGTCATTAAAGCGCTATAAAATTAGTATCAGTTGTCCTTACAAAGATCATGCTGCACATTTCCTTACTGGCGTAAATAATTATCTCTTCCTTTCGCTTGCTGTTATATATTGTGCAATACTTTCAAAATATTCCAAGAATTATATTTTCATCGGTTTTCCATTTGGTTCTGTTCACAAGTTACTTTTTGCCATCGTTTTCAGACACGATTCACTTCTGAGACTTAACGCTTCAAGTACACAGGAAACGTTAACTGTAGCATGGCTTGCAACACAGTCACTGCAGAATGACGTTTATCTGCAGATGGTAAGTTGTTACGCCTACCTGGTGTTTTATAAACTTATGCCATACTTACGGAAATTTTATTCCAGGCAGTCCGCTTTCAAATACTCTGATGTATAGACATTAAGGGTATAATCTTACATGCCATATTTCGGATGATATACTCTGTAGAGATTCATTTATGGGCGTAATTTATTCTTTCCTTAGAATAGAAGAAATATATTACGCAAATCACTAATAGTATTAGAAACAAACGAATACAGTTTCAGAGGTACTCAACAACATTACTTGCAAAAAATCAATACCTATGCTGTAAAGCTTCCACGAGCTGAAATAGCAGCTGCTACATGCTGAGGCATCTAATGAAACAGGCCTTGGATGAGTTCCTGGTGAATCGCCTGCCAGGCTGCTTCCATCTGAGTCCACCATTCTTCAGTATTGGTTGCTGGATGAGAGAAAAGGGCTACTTTCTGAGTAACCACATCGCAGACATGTTCAATAAGTGACAAATCGGGCGAACATGCAGGCCAGGGAAGAAGCGGTATCTGCCTTGCTTCGAAGACGGCCTGGACATTTCTGGCAACATGTGGTCGGGAGTTGTCTTGTTACAGAATGCCTCGAGAAATGCGCTGAATGTAGGATACCAATTCAGCCTCATAACCTTCCTTGATGTAGTGGTTACTATTGAGAGTGTCCATAGTTTGTAGCAGCCTAGATCGGCTATTGAACCTAATTTCTCCCCAACAATCACCCTTGCAGTACGTGTAGTATGAAGCTGGACAATGCATTATGTAAGATGGCTCTCGCCGTGGTATCGTCGAATGCGTTCGCGGCCTTCATTGTAACTCAGTCTTAAGCAGGACTCGTCAGAAAACATGAGATGTTGTCAATCTGCATGGCAGTGGGTGTGTTCGTGAGCCCTCGGTGGCCTGACGAGTCGATGGCTAGTGCTCATGAGAGTCATCCGTGGAATGCATGCACTCAGTTCTCTCCAGATGACGCAGAAGCGTGGAAGCAGACAAGGTCATGCCTGTTACAGGGTTCTGCTGACACTCGCGACGAAGCTGAACGGTCCGTCATTGCCGTGGAGATGAGGAGCGTCTGTCATATGGTGGTGTCGTCACATTTCGAGGCTCAGTTCCTAGCTTTCGACTCGTCTTGTCCTCTTCATTCCACTGCTTTCGCACTCTTATCACCGTCCTGGCCCCATACCTCGTATGAGCAGCAATTTCGCGGTGTGAAAATCATCCTTCACGCGAGTCAATAATTTTACCCCATTTAAAATTCATAACGTACTTAAATTACGCCCTTTCACGTTGACGAGGCGCACTGACTCAAGTAGGAACACTTACAACACACTAACGATGAACATCTATACTTGCCAGGATCTTCAACAATTTTGTATCTATACACTTTTACATGTCAGTTATGATGGCGCTGCTGCGTCTACGGCATGCGCAATCTCAAATTCTAACTATTTGCATATAATAACGTACTTCCCTGTGAGTATATCTTCATTTGCATATTTCCTTCATGGTCTTCCATTTTTCACACCTATGAGTGTAAAACTGTATCGATTTTAGCGATAGACGTTTTCTTCCATTTTATCGTCATGCATTACACACATTTTACATAAAAATAAACATTTTGAAAAAGTGCTTAGAAACTACTTATTAAAATCTTTTGCACTTAATAAATCTTTAACAAAACACGGATTAAACCATCCTGCAAAATAGTTGTACTATACAATCATAATAGTATTTTTTATATTGATACCATTCAACGTTCACATTGTCTTGAAATTGTTTGAAAAAACCTTGAATTGCATCTCAGGTTTACCATGCATTTATTAAGTAATGATAAGTGTTTAATATGTTCAGATTTTCAAAAAATATCGAGAAACGTTTGTAATTAGATAGCACATCATTGTTGCCCTTTGAAAAGTATAGAATCACTCGCAATTTCTTAGTTATGGCGAAAATCAGTCCAATATTTTGTTTTTAGATTAGTTTTCTCACCATACATTAAGAATAGATTTAACCTATTTTAGAGTTTACTGAAATTTATATGGTTTAAAATGCATCAGTTATGTTATGCAAGCGGTTTTATTACGCCTAATAAATATTGGCACTTAGGCATAACTTTGGAATTCCATATGAAGAATGTGTATCTTCGGTAACTTATTACTCATTGCGAACTCTTATCACAGTTATTTGGGTTGTATTGTTCAAAATGGTACAGCAAGTTAAAAAATTTATATTATGGTCGGCAATTATTAAAATATTAAGAATCTTGACAAAGCATACAAGAAATAAGCAGCTACTCGCGACCATACACGGGAAAAGGTTACATAAAGTTTAACTTTCCAGTTTTATATCTGGTGAAGATGGCTTTTTTTTAAAATGAAAATCATCTTAAGGCTTCAAAAAGGTCTGTAGTACGATGTTCTGGATGTTAGTAAAAAAGTGATGTTATTAGTCGAGAACTCCTCATAGTTCCTGTAAAACGTTTCTCTGCATGGCTGGGCGTATTATACCAACTCATTCTTATTTAATTATTACGTTCTATGTACATATATAACAGTCATAAAAATTAATTCTGCTGCTTATTTCAATATGTTAAAATTTTTCCCTGCACCAATAATTCCAAACACTTTTATCCCTATATTACTTTAAAAAATAGTTTTAACAGTCGCTACACTATAAATTATTTATGGTGCATTTTCTTCGGTTACGTTTGTCATTGCTGCTTCCCCGACGTTCTTCAACCTTGAATTTTAAATTAAACGTATCTTCTTTTTCTTCAGGCACTCAGGTATTGTCTGGAGAATACTAGTTGTTTTGGGAGTTGACGGATTTGTTTCTAGATTAAGTAAACTAGCTTCCACAGGTTATGAGCCTCGAAACTATGGTTTCGCAGGCCTCTCACGTTGTAAATGCCGGCACGAAAACATACTTGTTATGAAGTTGGTGGGAAATTATAGCGTCAACCTGGTATTTCAGATAATTTGCGGAACTTCTGTTGGGTAACTCTTTATGCCACTATTTCCGTGAGTTACAAAACGACATTATGAATATATTGTTTACGTATCAGCTTTTAGACACGATGTCTAGAATAAACCTTAAAAAAAAAACTTCAAACCACACTCTCATATGAAATAAGCGTATTCTTCTTCAGGACTCTCCTGCTTTTAGAGGCCTGAATGGTAAATAATGTATTAATTTTCGTAGCTATCGTTACATCAATAAGTCTACTTAAAAATATAAAAGTGGGACATTCATGATCACATTTAAATTACATATATGCAGTTATTCTTGAATAAACAATTTGACTTGAATAAACTGGGGATTCCATTCTTGAATTTTTTTTCATACAAAATAAAATGTTTCATATTAAAGATTTAGTTATAATTTAATGGATCATACAAACCATAGCTATAACGTCAATTGTTGCCATGTTGCACGCACAAAAAACTTTCATTTGGAAGATTTCGTAAATGGTTTCGTCACTGAAGCATAGAAATGTTCGTTCTTTGAGACAAGTATCGAAATAAGAGAAAGTACTGGCTTAACCCAAAGCACTCCAAACGGCGGCAGTATGAAACACAACAGCAGTATTCTAGCAGGAACAGCAGCCGAGCAGCATTATAACCAGCGCCAGCTGCTCAAAATTTTTTATCATAAATTGTTTGCCAGTGTTTGCTACACAGATTTATCACTTCGATTTGTCGGTGACATGCATAAATCAAATGCAAAAATTTTCACTCTTATTACAGTAAATACAACGTTGAATTACTGACACTTTTTAATGGAAAATTTTGAGGAACTATTTTGTGTGCCCAAATAAATATGAATTTACGAATTTTAGGATGTTCACGTTCTTGCTCAGAATCATTTTCAAGAAAGTACTGTAATTATGCACTAAATTACAAGTATGGCTATCATAAATGTTGTGACAGGAATACTGTATCTTATTTATGTTTTTATGGTGAATATTTACTCAATCAATGATTGATTATTTATAAGACCAGAAAAATTTTCTAACTATTTGTGAAATTATTAACAGTATTGATGACTTCATTTATTAATACGACTTTACAGTCGTTAATGCTAACGCTGGATAATTAAAAAATTGCTTCAGTACAAACAGTTTCTTTTAGTCTTTTTAAGGCAATTGAAGCTTTTTTTTTGTGGTTTATTTTTTTAATTATATTTACAGTACTTTAACTCTTTGGATAAGATTTCATATTCATAGAAATTTGAGACTTCATTTTCTGAATTTTACTGTTTTTAAAATAAATTCATCTTCTTAATCATGGACATCAAATAAAAAAAACCGTGGCACACAACAATGATTATATTCGCAGTAATAATATCACCATTACCTTTCAAGTGAATGTAGAAGAAACATAAGAACTCTCTAACAGCTGACAGCTCTAAGTTTCAGCTACCCCACTGTTGTTTAGCTCGAAATATTAGTTAATCTTCGAAAGCACTTGGCTAGGTTCCTTTCTTGATAGTTTGTTGCCAAAATTATCCTAAAATAGTTATTTTAGATAAAATATTTATCGCATGTATCGTAAGTAATATTTCATTAATTAAAGTCTTCAAATTTTTCTTCAGCTGTTTTGAATGTTCCTTATTTCACTCGTCTGATACCCCTCGAAAATAAATAAGGAGCCATTTTTACTCCCTTGTTGTTTGAAAAACGCCGTTTAATAGATGATTAATTTATTAAATTTTAAATTTATTCAGCAATAAAAATGTGCAATAGTTTCTCAAGAAGAGCGACACTTTGTTTAGTGGCACTTAGTTTACTTGTTTCTAACGTCGTAAGCAGGAAAGGCATGGTAGTTCTGGAGCATATTTTTTCTCACTTTCTCTTTAGTAATTAACATTTTGAATTTTCTCTATTCCTCATCTAGGTCATACTCACCAAGCACAGTGATACCCTTTGACCAACAGGAAAATTGGGTAGAAATAAGTTAATGTATATAATGAAAAGAAAGGGAATAGATTATGATCATAAACAGGAACTCAGACCCACGAAAGCTTTGGGAAACAAAGTTGAAAAATTATAGTACAATACTGAAAGTTCGAAATAATTGTTTGTTGTTGGAGTTGAAGTGCACAGGCGACAGAAAGTAGGTCTGAAAAATTCCAAGACTGTTTTTTTGCTGAAGAAACAATTCCCGCCACCTATTACCCGCCGATGGAAATAGCTTCATGTGTAACATTATTCGTCATTGTTTTGTGAATACTTAGCGAGTACGGAGGTTTTTCGTTTTGCGTCTGTGAGGGCTGTTTTAATGAATCAACAAGCTTGGACTGATTTTTGTTTCAAGATTGGTAAAAGTGCTTTATTAGCCTTTTAGCATCAAACGTTTTGTTGATGGTATCAGCAAGGCCATTCATGTTCACGCATAACCTATGTCATTTTGTAAGCATACTGAGGACAGTAGCACTATTGTTGTGTTGATCACAGCTGTAAAAGTGGTTCTTATAAGCAACTTTTTTGAAGAGTTTTGTTTTAGATATTTGTGCCACTTACATGGTGTCAGAAATGTCTACCATTGTAGAAATTGAAAAAATAATCACGACTGTGAACAGTGGCCAGTTTTGAAGTCAGGCCATTTTGCAAGTTCAAAAATAGATGCCTACATCATGATGTATGTACTTTATGTCTAGATGTGTAGATCTACTAGAATATCTTAGGAATGTAAAATAATCAAATGTTTATCTAGACTCAATAACGAAGGAGTCTGGTCTAATCCTACCATCATATTCATGCTTTTATAACACACAGTTGCAAGTAGTTGCTTATGCAAGAAATAAGTAGAAAACAAATGCAAACTATACATGACAGCTCTGAAATTGCAACAACACTGGGACACAGTTTTTTTTAGCTATTGGAAGTTATTTTACTTTTAAATGTTTCTGGCGCTTATATGAGCTCTGATAAGTAAGAAATAGATAATCAGCTCCCTTATATAAGCGGTGGTAATCAATTTAATGAGAATTTATTGTTGGGTCATTTAACTTTGAGAATGCAGGAAAGAGCAAAGGTGTGTTAACAAACAAGTACAATAGTGCGAACACTGTGCATTATTTAGATGAGATAATACATTTTCTTATAGTGATCATACTCAATGATCAAAGAAGGATATATTGTCATATTTAGTAGGGGGTGGGTAAAGAGAAACGCGATAATCATATGCAATGTTTATAGCAAACAATCAGCTTCGAGAAAAAAAAAGAGGGGAATAAGAAGGATATTATCTGGGTACTTGGTCAGTGCTTATGCACACGGAAAGGGAACTATTGGGTGGCGGTAAAGGATATATGGTGTCAATGGATTTGTTTTAATGTGAGTGCATATAATCTTTGGCAATTGTGGTGGGGGTCAAGCTAACCCTTGCTGGTTGCTGTGTAACATCTAGTATGATTTGACTCCAAATCAGAAATTATTTCAATAAGTTAGGTGTGAACGAAACATTTTACCCTGTGTTGACCTCCATTTGCTGGAGCGGTTTGGTTACGATCTGATGTGAAATTTAACAATCACAGTTATTATTTTACCATTTATTTTCGGGGAACTAAGAATGAGTGGGATATAGACAAAAGCAAGTTGGGTAGTTTTCTTTGGAAGGATTGCGGAGATGTAGAGAGGTGGTGTCGTCTGTGTGGCGTTTGGCTGGTTGAGCCTAGGGTGAAAGAGAAGGTAAATTCAAAATGGTGACCATTCACATGGAACGGACAGCATGTGCTCCATAACATCCATACTTCCACTACTGATGTATAATCTAATACTAAAATATGCTGATTTAAAATTTGTTTACGCGAGTATTGCACACTTTATTAAGTAGTTTTTTTTTATTGCATTGGCATAATAACCTTATTTCTTTAACCCCGTATTGAGTATTACTGTTCTCGTATTTTTTCTTTAGTTGAAGATATGTTGTAGATTTACGAGTTACCTAACCTTTATCTTCCTTTTCTACACGCCATTCGTCGCTTGTTTGCAAGTGATGTTTTTTTTGGCCATTGCTTGCCACGCCGTGGCATAAGTGAGCGCGGCCGCTGAAGGAACGGTGCAGGAGAAGACTTGAAGCCACACTGCTCGTCGCCGGGCGTGCTCCTCTTCGCGCGAGTGCCTGCGGGCTAAGCGCTAATGACTAAGTGCTGAGGCGACTCACCTGACTCGTGGGTGAAGACCGCCTGGCAGACAGAGCACGGCCACATCCGCAGCGAGGTGGTGAGCTGCGAAGTCTCCGGGTGGCAGGCCAAGTGCTTGCGTAGGCTGCCTTCGTTCACGTAGTGTTTGCCGCACACGGGGCACGGGTGGTTGGCTGTGCGCCGCTTCGCTAGATATGGGCCGGCAGGAAGGGTAAGAAACAAGAAACCAATGGTCAATGCAAAAGCAGGGTTAGCACATCGTAGTAAGCACGTAATATTCACGTTACATAAAACACGTCACTATGTTACTTGGTCCTAGCCACCGTGACTAGACAGCAATGCATCACCCCGACATTTTACTCGCAGAACTGTCCATCCGAACACGTTTGGCAGCAACAATCAGCAACCTGGAAAAAATAATTTGTGTTTCCGGCTACGATAGCGGACAGTTGCGTTTCCTGTAACGGAATACTATTTAAAATTGAATGTTTTCGAAAGCTGTAAGCAAATAACGGATGGGAGCAAATGTGGGCCATTAACAAATCTTTGTCGCACAATCCACTGTGCGATGAAGTGTATATCTTGAGAGTCAACATCAAGAACTCCGCAAGTGGCATGTCAAATTTTTTGGTGCTATTAGAAACCCAAAATGGCACTGTTAACATACTTCAAACAGTTGGTAAGCTGGCAGTTTTCAAGCAGTGCTGCCATATTATCTGGTAAACAATCAGAGAAGCTATTTCTCATTTATAGTCAATAACGAATGGTTCTGTTTCCGTCCAAAATAGCGCAGGCCAAGACAATCTGGTAGAAATTAAGTGGCCGCCTGGTATCGAGTCATAGTTATTCAGGTCTGGTTATATTTATCTTCCTTGCTGCTTAGCAGATATGATGACACTCGCAACTTACGCAGCACGGAATAGAGAAAATTCATGCAGATAACAAAACACACAATTTTTTTCATATCAACTTCGGTAACTAATAAATTCAGCACTGTCCAAACATAGGTTATAAAGTGTCGTGAGCGATGCACTACTGTTTGTCAATCACAAACCTAATCTATAACCCTTTTTAGCATAACATACTGCACAATAATTTTTGTGATTTTACGCCATACCAGCTTTGGCAAAAGACGTTAGAAATGACACGTAAACAGAAAATATTTTAAAGCCTGTTTTTAACTGGTGCTCTTGTTAAATATCTGAAATACGGATTTTCAGTATTGATTTAGTAGCAATTTTTGGATGCCTGATCGATTAAATCATTGTACGTTTGTTTCCTATAATACCATTTTATCTTTAAAAATTATTCTGGCTTAGAAAATTTAGTTGAGGTATACATATTGAGTATTTCTCGCGAGAGAAATATAGGTTTGCAGCTACTTTACCAAAATGTACATAATTTGCATATAATTTTATAACTTAACATAAATAATAAAACGACGAACACTCAATTTACTTTTTATACTTATTATTTTTGGAGAATATATTATATGAAAGTCAATATTTCAAAAAGAGCGGAAAGTAAAATATGTACTTCATTTTACCTTTGCATGCCTTAATAAAATATTTCGCTTGGCTCAGAAAAACTAACAGAAAACGAATATCCGTGGTGAAAATCATACTTTCAATTAAAAGATTTTGTTTTCATTCAGACACTATCAAAATATTTCAGACTTTGCGTAAATATTTCATTTAACTCTATTGTTAATATTTTCAATATCTCAGTGAAATTTTTTCGTGTTCTTTAAAACACTCTGTTGCTAAAACATAGTACGTTTACAAATTGAACCCTTTTCGGAATATCTGAAATCGTTTATTTTCCCTCTAACAATGAATTATTTTACACTGTTTTTGGTCCTGAACGTACGTTGTGAATTTTACAGTTTCTCCTTGTTGGATTGGTATCACAAGTATTCGATTCTTTGTGTACAGAGGTTCAGAATACTACTGTGCCTAATTTATCTTTCATAAAAAATGTTGGTACCTATATTCTGTAATTCAGACACGGACACACTCATCTGGCCATATACCAATAACTCTCAATCGTGAAAAGGTTAAGGCAGCAAATGGCAGGCAGTAAGCTCAGTTTTAGACTTGAAATCTAATTGGCAGGCATAATAGACGCAGACCACAAAGAGAAAATCTTACAATTATAATAATTAAAAACAGAAGTCAAACGAGTTCCCTAAAAAGCTGTTTTCAGTGAGTCTGATGATTTCACTGCTCATACGTCATTGAGTGGTCCCAGACTGCCAAATCCAATTTTTTCCGTTAACATAATTTCGTAATATTATCATAGGACACTGTCTAGAATATAAATAAGTTTCAAATTAGTTTTTCTGTAAATAAATATATTCTTTTACCGACATTTCACTCACTTTAAACAAGACAGTCGGCTGTAACTTATAAGGCAGGTGCTGGGTAGGAGATAAACGCAGAAAATAAAATCGTGCCGAGAAACCTTTCTTCAATGAAAATCCCTATTTCGGATGTGCATTATCTCACACAATCTTCTATTCCAGCAACTGCCAACTGTGGAATAGCAGCAATACTGAATTTTTATATACTGAAGATTTTAATATGCTAAGTCAGGAATAATATTTTGGTGAGGACTCATTCATGGGCAAATGAAAACACCTAAAATGTTCTTGTGATTGCATTTCAGGTCTCCGAATAAAGTTTATTTTTCTGTGTCTTTAGTGTTGTATTTCTTACTTCTGTGTAGAAAGATTGGGAGAAATACAGCAACCTTCTAAACTCCAGGTCAAAACTCCTTACGAAAAATGAGAAAGAAGACATATGAACTAAAATGATAATTACGTGATTAATTGGAAATAGAGAATTCCCAATGATTTATATCTTAAAACATTTGGAACTACCTAAACTGAAACAACAAATACTTTACAATGTTTGCTTGAACGGCGTTATGTTAACTGAAAATGTTTTACAGATAACGCCAACGCCTTCTCCTTCCATTCAGAAACTTGGGCGTGTCATGTTATTATCTTACAGAACTGTGAAACTCTAAGTCAGAGATATGAGTTTTATTATGGGTATGAATTATTACTTTTAAATAAGCTAAAATGGTAGTATCGGTGTAACAATCTTGGGCAAACGTTTCATCTGAAAAAAAAAACCACGAAATTTAAACGGCGCTGTGTTTTCTTGTGCGGTGTGTAGTGTGTCAAGTAGCGTCATTTTTTTATACGGGATGTATCTAAATTTGTATCTAAATTTTACCGGTAAACTTTGGCTGCGGGTTACTCACGAAAAAAGAAGAAAACATATATACAACTTAGGTCTAAAGTGAGTTCTAAGTTGTTGAAGCTGGACCCGAAACACTAGTTTATTACAAAAATTGGAGAAAATATTTTAGATGGAACTTTAGTGTCTGCCATGGATAATGTGTAGCGGAACAAATATTTGTAAACACCACAAAACCTGTTTGTCGCTGTAATCAAATTATTTCATGAAAATAATAACGTTACTACCCTTATTTATACTTAAACTCCATGACGTAGCATACTTTAAATTAAATAGATGGATTACTAACCCGCATGTGACAATTAACTTTACACCTTATCCAGACACTCAAGTGTTCCATTTCCAGTACTTTTAATAAACTAGTGCTCCAGGTCCAACTTCAAAGATATGTACCAGCCTAAGGATTCACTTGAGACCAAAGGCAATATAAATGTTTCGACTTTTTTTTTCGTGATTAATCAGCAGCCGTAGTTTGTCGATATAATTTATAAATATCCTATAAAACCCACCAATACGTCATTAAAGTTAGAATTCAATTTAAACAACTGCTATGATTTCAAGAAGTGATCGTTTTATCACAAATAGCTATGAATTATTTTAAAATAAAGTAATTTGAAAATGTCGATAATCAAGGACGCGTACGTCCGTTGATAATAATTGTAAGTTTGCTTTCATTTAGCGTAAGACATCATCTCACAGCGTTTTTACTTGAAGTCCAGAGCAACTACAATTTTTATAAAAGGAGGCGTGGCCATTTTCAAGAGTGAACATTACGGATTCTAGGCGCTTATTTATTTATACTCATAGTTGTGTTCAGTATTGGAGATGCGTCCTCGATCGTAACTGCTAAAGGAGTAAGAAACTTCTAAAATTTATTCTCATATTTTTGTAGATCCTAGAGTATTCAGTTCGTCTTAAAACCCATTTACACTATTGAAGATCATATTGTACACTGCTTATGTACGGCCAATACGGAATATCAATTTGCAGAATTAAATTATTACATGCGGCCTGTAGGCGTCTATACGTCCTACTCTACATGTGTAGACGTAGCGTAGGTAATTGTTGACAAACATGTATTTCAAAACTATTGGTAACTAAGCACTACACTGTTTCAGTAAACTGAGCAGATAATTTATAAAAAGTGTTATGGAATTGTTTACGGTTTGAACTCAAGCAACTTTTAAATGCAGTAAAGTCCCGGTTTATTATTAAATAATTTTCAAAGCGCGTATATATTATCCCATATAAATCCGAATAAAAAACAGAGAAATGCATTTTTCAAGTTTGTTTAGTGTCATCTAAATACTAATTTTTATATAGCTAAGAGGTTTTGAAATAATACACAAATATCATCCAAATATGTATAAACCTTTAGGAAATATAAATGAATCCTGTGAGAAACATTACATACCGTGGGCCAGTTGAACATTAACATAATTTGTGGGATCTACGTTTGTTTTACTGGCTTGCACGCTGTGGCACGGGGTGGCCCGGATTATTTTGACCGGAGGTTATTTACGTGAGAAATGTGTGAATGCGAATGCTTTCTTGGAGTAGTTGCATTCCTTTCCCCGTGATAGAGTATCAAGTTCATCTTACTCATGCTACACGCTATCTATACGGGAATATAAACGATTCTGACCATTTATACGTAAGAGTCTTTCAGCGGGAAACAGCTACCTGATGCTCATTTTTGCGTAATTTTCGTTTCAACGACAATATTTTCTCCTAAAATTACCTATATTTATTGTTTAAATGCAGATTCCATTCTCTCTACAAAACACCATATTTCATAATACAGTCATATTTATATTTTACGCATTTACGCACTCAGAAATAATATTTTGGGTAAATTCGCTTACAAGCTATAATATTACTGTAGTGTCTGCTGTGAACAAATGGCTACTAAAGTTATACACCGACTGACAAGAATTTATTCACCCAGAAAGCATATCCTATATTGAAAACAATTTGGTCACTGCGTACCATTGCTGGGTTTGCAAACGGTTAGAGTTGCAACGATCTGTAACGTCTAAAAACTCCACTATAATGCATAACTTATTCCATTACGATTATAACAATAGTGTTATAAGGAGTTTGTGGAGCATTAGACAGTCGGTACATTGAGGGAATGTCACCAAACACAAATTATGCCTCGTAACCCATTATAAAGAATTACCAGTACTTAGAGTTTGACAGTGGCCGCATTGTGGGCATGCATGAAGATGGGTGAACGCATCGTGCAATTTCCAGTCACGTGGGACATTTAGACTTCATAGTGGTCCGTTGTTCGCACCAATGTATACATAAGGCCACTCACACACGACATGAAGGTTCGAGTCGACCGAGACATGTCACAAGGGAGGATCGCCGTGTTGTGCGCAAAGAATAAAACCACCTCACGACATCGGCGCCTGCCATCTGGACACAGCGGACACTCTTAAATATCCCGTGTCATCCCTTACGATGTCTCCATATCTAAACGACTGGCATCAGCTGCGTTACGATCCATATTTCTATGCACAGGCTGTCTTTCACATCAGAGCAGAGATAGCGATGTTTGGAGTGGTACCGTGACCAGGTGTTATGGCGTAAAGACAATGACCAGTGGTATCGCATTATGTTCACGGATGAATCTCAGTTCTGCACTGCCAAGGGGAGAAGATACGTCGTGAGAATATTGTGGTACGACACACCGGTATTGCTTTTGACATCACGGTGTTGGGAACCATGGGGCACGATTTCAGGTTACCTATGGTAGCAATTCGGGGTACCCCGACGGCACATATGTGTGTCTGTGTCTTATCCGTGTCCTCGTGTGTTACCTCTCATGAAACAGTTCTCTGATACAGTTTTTCAACAAGACAACGCTCGTCCACATGAGGCTTATGTGCCTATGGAATGCCGCCGTCATGCTGATGTAATATCATAACTAGCAAGCCCCACGAACTATCCCCAATGGAACATGTGTGGGATCAGCTAAGATGTCAACTCTGACCTGGTGTCGATCTGCAGGAAATCGAGGGCCTGTGGGCCGACTTGCCTCAAGAGAGGATAAAGTGGTTTTGCGAATCCCTACCAAACAGAATCGACACATGTAGCCAGGCCCGAGGGGGTGTACAGCATACTGACTACAGTCTACTGACATGAGACCAACAGTACGCCCGAACTACCAACTCTGTTGTCCGCGTGATGTGGTATTGTAATCGTTGCAATAAAGTTTGACGCTTTCAGTTTCATTTCATTTTCACCATTACTTCTTAAATCTTAACCATTTTTGTCCTTGAGCGTATACGTGTATCTGTTGTCAACTTGGGTGTCACGACAGTTCAAGGAGGGCGATTATTTTCCAGCATGGGCAAACTATTTAGAATACATTGTCCTAAAATAAATTATGCAAATATGAGAAGGGATAACATTCACAGTATATTTCCCAACTATTATCCCGCAGTTATTAACGAAGAATTTACCTCCCGTCCCTGTTATTATTACGTACATTTCTGTCCAATTTTGGCGCTGTTTCTGAACTTCATAATTCTTTTTTCTAGCAATTTTACGCGGAATAGTAAACGATAGCGAAAGTGACTCATTTCTGTACATTTAAAATTATTATTAACGTTGTGATTGTTGTATGCATTTACTTGCGAGGAATGTTTTTTCGTTATGGTATGGTATTTTATAGATTTTTGTAACGACAACAACATTGTTTTTCTGATATTACTATGCTTATAAAGTCATTAATATTACCATTTTATATGTGTGTAATGGCATTTAGAATTTCGAAAAAAATTCTAGCAATGTAAATTTTTTCATAAATTTAGTATATGTTACTTGAAAAAAAAAAGAAATGACAATGTAAACCAAATGTAAGTACAAGAAAAAACACCAAAGTTTTGATGTACTGTTTCGTACAATTAATTGTACATAAGACTTATATATGAATATCACATGCCACAGCAATAGTTCTCTCATAAATAACCTCTAAAAAGTATACCGCAAGTTATTGAAACTGCATCGTTCTCTTTTTAGGCTTTACACACTACGGCCGTTGGTTAGAATACCTGCCCAGACTACATTTTAATTATACAATTTTTCATATTAAAACTACTGATTGAAATTATGCATAACGACAAACAACATTAAAATAACGCTTTTATAACTTATTCAACTTATATGAAATTACATACTGAAACACCAAAATTGGCCTTAAGTAAATTTTGTACTTCAGCTTTACACAAATATTTGACAAGTTTAATGCTGTGTTAAATGATGGGATGCAAGTTCATGCTTTAACTTTTGCTACTTTGAGGTTTGGTGTGTATCGGCACTGACACAATATTCTTCAGTAACTAAGAACTCGAAAATAAATTTTTTTAATGCAAATGATTTACATATTTGGAAGTTTTCAGACAAACTTATTTTCATAATGGCGGATTTTCAGTTTAATTTGTCTCATATCTTAGGAATTATAAAACCGATTTGAAAAAAAAATGCTTATACAACTGGCATATATCTTGAAATAATTAAACTTATTGATGGTTAGCCAACATTTTGAAAGACAGCAGCACATTAATAAAAATTTTACATTTCATGTTACTTTCGCAGCTCTATTTGAACAGCAAATTTTGTGATGGGGCCACGGTTGCATAGCGGCTAGAGCACTCGCCTCCCACAAAAGCGAACCGGGTTCGATTCTTAGCGGGGTCGCTCCCGCAATTTCACACGTGGGAATCATGCTGGACGATGCCACTTGTCGGCGGGTTTTCAAAATTTCAAGTGAATTTCACAGCACTAATTGTATAGCGAATTTTGTGAGGAAGCTACGGTGTCATAGTGGCTAGAGCACTCACCTCTAACCAAAGCGAACCGGGTTCGATTCCCGGCGGTGTCACTAACGCACGTGAAAATCGTGCTGAACGATGCTACTGGTCGGTGGGTTTCCTCGGAGATGTACTATTTCCACACACTTGCATTCCGGCGCTGCTCAAAATACTGACCTCGCCACCCTCATCGACTCTCAATACCTCGATGTTAAGAGTTGCCCAAGTCTTTCCTATCCATTATACAATTTTGTGAGGAAATGTTGGATGGTTCCAGAAATACGCTATAGGCTTTTTAAGGACGTATTTTTTCCCTAACTAGCGATATGTATAGTTATTAATTTGTGAATTGAATGCTCTCTTTAGTTAATGCCACCATTCAAGGTTTTCATCAACAAATTCAAATATTTAATTTGATATGGCATTTCATATTTAAATATTGACAATACATCGATTTTGAGAATGAGTAATTTATATGATATTTCGAAAATAGTCTGTAGACTACAATAACTTTATTTTAAATCCGAATCAACTAAGTAGTAATCGTTTGCGTAGTTCCTCAGATATAATACACTACCTAACAAAAATTATCCAGACACCCCTCTTAAAATGTAAACTCGCGCCTATATGTCACTACGACCTCCGCTGCCGCTATAAAAGGAGGCATAGGGCTCGACGTTGATCAGTGCTACGCGATACCAGCATAATGGATGAAGAAAATGAGCTCAGTGAATTTGAACATGATGTAGTTACTGGTTTCCATATTAGTAAGTAATCTGTCATGGAAATTTCCGTCCTTCTCAAGTTGCCCAAGTCGACCATCGGGAATGTTATTGTGCAGTGTGAATGGGAAGGCCCAACCACAACAAACCCTCGGCTGGGTAGGCCACGTATATTGACAGATAGGAACCATCGTGCATTGAAGAACGTGGTACGGCAACTTTGCATGTCACTATATGATACAATCGCCTGTGAATTGTGCAATGCCACTAATTGTACAGCTAACACCATGACTATGCGCCGAGAGATACGATGACTGGGGTGCAAAGCGCAGGCACCTATCCATAAACCTCACATTTCGCCTGTGAATGCGAAGCGCCATGTTCCATGGAGTAAAGAGCACCCCCACTGGAATGTGGACAACTGGAGATACGTGAATTGGAGTGATGAATCACACTATACCCCGTGGCAATGCTATGAGAGGGTCTGGGTGTGGTGAATGCCAGGTGAACACTTCATGCCAGCATGTACAGTGCCCACTGTGAAATTCAGCGGAGTTAGGGTGAGAGGATGGGGATGTTTTTCATGGAAATGACTTGGTCCTCTCGTAATAATATGGGGCACATTAAAGGCAGAAGCATATAAGGATATTTCGACTGACTGTGAGTTTTCTATGGTGGAAGACTAGTTCGGAGATAATAAATGTGTTTCAGCATGACAATACTCTCTGCCATAATCACGATCTGTTCGTGAGTGGTTTGTGGCCAGAGCCCTGACCTGAGTCCGAATGGACACCTCTAGCATGAACGCGAATGGTGACTGCGCACCAGACCCAACAACCCACATCACATACTACACTTGTTACAGCATTGCATGGAGAATGGTCGGCCATTCCCCTGGAGATCTTCCGACATCTGGTTGACAGTATCCTCCACAGGGTTAGATCTACAATAAAAGCCAAGGCTGAGCCCATCCTGTATTAATGTCCTCTAATGGGCAGTATATATCCGAGGGGCACTTATACGACAGTTTCACGTGGGTGCCTGGATAGTTTTGATCAGATTGTGTATATGGACTTCACTGTTCGGGTGGTGCAACCTATCCCAACTCGGGCAATTTTTTCCAGCCGAGACCAGGCCTGACCACTCCATCACCCCTCCTAGAAAAACCATGTGGGGTATTCCAGGGGTACTACTTTATTTCTTTCAAGCCACTTCATTCAAGGTTCTTACTCTATTATAGGCGTTCGACTTTTCGGGAAAACAATGTTAGCTCGGAGCCAATACAACACAGCTCTCATCACTTAACTTCTTCCTTGTCGAGGAATATACCACCTCTTCTAATCGTTCTATAACAACTTCGAAAATATTTTCCAATATGGCATTCTCTTTTCAACCCACAATCATGCAATATTATGGCATTGTGTCTCATACAACCTCCACATATTATTCTGGTACCAGCCTATTATTTGTCATGCTCTGTGATTATGTCGAAGTCAGGTGATGTGGTCATAAAAAATGCATAACATTAGGTATTGTTGTCCATATGGAAATATCTGGTGTTACCTGACTCATGGGCTGTGGTATTCTGTACTCGTTTTTAAATCAGCTGCTGATTCCTAATCCACTCATGCATAATATCTGGAAAATACCACCTTATGTCCATGGCTATAAATTATTTCAAAACCTACAGACCATCAGGTTTACGATCACCCATAGGTATACCATGCCACTGTCTCTAATGGCATAATCTCCCACTCTAGTTCTTCTGGTGGTGACAAGCCAAGTATCTAGGGCCAGTTCTCCAGTAGCATAAAGGATAACAGAAACTTAAATTCCTAGGGCTGGTCCCAGGTATGCTTCCAGATTCCGCATTTGGCCAGTCAAATATAATCCCAAGCTAACTAGAGCAAGAGTCCCAAATCGCTCATCATACCTCGCCAGCATTATGTAGACATCCACATTAATGCCATCTTTCGAAAGAGTTCCCTTGTAGAACTAGTGACAACATACCTGCGTTGTTCGACATAATGTAGCCTAACTCTCCAGTAGGTCAATATTTCGAAAAAAATAGTCTTAATCAATGCATTGTTCCATGCCATATCTCACCAGATGGCCAGTCAACATGTGCTTACTTCCATAATTATATTAACTTTGCTACCAAGTTTCTCGAGTTAAGTTGAGTGTTGAGAGATTTGGGCGGCTCTTAACAGCAAGGTCTCGAGAGTAGATGAATGTGAAATGATGTGAGAATGGAGCAGCACTGAAATGAAAGGGCGGGGGAAATGGGAGACTCCCAACAAAACCCACCAAAGAGCAGCATCGTCCAGCAAGATTACCAAAGTTGCTCCAAAAAGTATGGTCTTACTGTTACAGAGTACCTACATGTGTGGTCATCACAAGTAGAAGTTTTCATGCTTACCTAGTACCATCTCATATTATGGCTACCTTAATCATGATATATATCATGCTGAGAGCTGCAGCTCCCATGCCAGGGACACTCGTGCAAAGTGCCTGACCTCCCTTACAGTAAATTCTGAATGACGGGCCTGACTGTAAAGGATTAAAATATGCTCAATCTGCACACGACATTTGACCAGATACAAAACACCAAAGTTGGTGCTTTTGTGCACCCTTATTGATATCCCACAGTGCCACTGTGACCCTCGCACTCAGATCGACATATGGTCTGTATGATGTACCATCCTCACCTCTACTGATCGCCCAGGGCAGTAGCAGAGCTACATCACTGCTAACCATGCTGAGCCAGCACTAGTCCAACCTCAGTGGACCAGTCACCACAGAAAACCTCCAGTTGATCAACCCATACTCCATAAGTTTCCATGGTATTTGTGTGTTTTTACACAGGAGTGTCTTTCACCCTGGCCAATGAGCATAATAGGGAAATGCAGGCTTTGTGCTCCAAAAAATATAAACTCTCACTAGTCCAATGACTCACCTAATAGTCGGGCTATGGACGTGCCCAAGCCATCAAAGCAGATACCTCCTTCCCTTGTAGCGAGGATTCCTGTTGGCATGAGATGACACTTGGCATTGATCTCATTTTCTTAAACCCAAGGAAGGGTTGGCTGGCACCGAAACACCACTCGAGGAACTTGAGATTCGCCTTGCTGGATAAAGGTTATGTACAGCACTCCATCTAGTATTTAAGGAGTTATGCACAGGTTACCATGTTAGGACTCCTTAAAATTTCACAAAATAGTAATTATCGAGCCCCCATATATGATGACACTATTTCATAATGCTGTGGAGCTGTACATTTTAGGATTTAAACCTGACCTTTCAACCTTTTTGCTGTGTTTCATTTTAGAAGCTCTTATATGCTCTATGTAACACAATGATTTAAAACTTCTTAATTTAGGAACAAAATTGGCCTTCGTTCCATTATTCACTTTATTAGTGAGATTTGTTGAATATTCAATCAATTCCTCCAACCACTATTACCTTCAACCTTTTGGGTCTTAATGTACATTTTCACCTCATCTTTTGGTGACTCATTAATATTACAAGTTTGCTCTTCAACATCAGATTTAACATCGCTCTCACCAATCTGAACTCTCATGTAACATTCTTGCACAACTGACTTTATAATTTGCAGGTCGTAACCCCCCATCAGAGTGTGGATCGATTCCATGCATTCCAAACCCTTTTAGTAGAATTGCATTATTGTTTTCGACAGCAATCCTAACTTTGAGAATCTTTCCTCATGCTAACACCTCTCGAAAGTAGTCACTGTTCTGGCCTTATTCTTGCACCTCGAGTTCCAAAAATGAACCAATAACCCGTTGTGTGCATATTCATACACCATTCAAATCTCCAGAATTTAAAGTCTTAGAATTTCATCGAACAGCATTTTCCAGAGTAAGGGCTCAGAAGAGGCTCTCGCAGACAGCTCAGATGCTTTTCGTCTATGTGAGAACCTGCATTACAGATGCTTACGCGATTATTAAATAAATCTAACCTTACAAGATAGAGGTTTGCAGATTATTACAATTTATCAGCTGCTAGACTGACTGTGGCCATCAAGCATTTTCGAAGGCAATATATATTCAGCGATATCCCCACTACGTAATTGTATGCTGAGGCCTGTGCAGCATTAACAATATCGTATACTGTGATATCAGTGCACTGGCCTCTCCGAAACTAATGTTTTTTTAAATCATTGGTTTATTCCAGAAATACCATCAAACTAAGATTGACCAATAAATCGAAAGTTTTACCCTTCGTAGAGAGCATGTTGGCATCCGAGACGACTTCTGAAAACTGATATCCTTACCGCCACCATTAAGAACGATTTTTAGCCAACTACGGTTTTATATATCAACGAAGATATACTGTTCCATTGCTTTATTAAATAGTGTGAGTAATGCATGTTTAAACCATTGCTACACCTGTAGGAGCATTTAAACAGTTAACTGATCAAGACCTGGTGCCTCCCTAAGCTGTAGCAAACCATTTTATCCAGTTCCCGTAGGGTGAATGATGCTGTGTTCTCTGCCTGCAAGCTAACATACATCTGTTCTCATTTAAACTCATGGAGTACGCTTTTATTTTCTTTGTTTTCACCCATTGCCAATAAGTCCAACAGCACCATCAGATTTCATTTCAAATCCAACAAACAACTTCCACCGACTCTGAGACCAGGTACGTTTGGTGGCATTTTACCTTTGTCAACATACAGCCGGTAGAGTAGTTCGATATTAATCTCGGACAGCATCTTGTACACTTGCATTACACAGAGATAGCCTTTCGCCAAAATGCGTTCTTAGTGGTTCACACAGTTTGAAATCGGATAGAGCCGAACTCGGAGTGAAAGGACAATTTTCTCTAATATTCCAGTAAAAGAGCTGCCTAATATATGTGTGCTATGAGTCGTGAGATCTAGATAGACAACCTGGCCACTTCCTGTGGATTGTCTCCCTTATTATTTGTAAATACTTTACACTGCCTGGATACTGTATTTTTCAGTGTTGGAAATACTCTAGGTGAAGCAGACCTTGTGCATTCCAGTACACCGTGGCCATGCATTTTCCAGCCGAGAGTGCTGCTGTCAGTTTTCTGAGCAGTGGAGTCACATACTTCCATTCTATTGATAGTTCAGTTTCAGGCATGTAATGGCGCATTCATGTTTCGTTACTGGTTTTATGGTCTCCAGTTAGATTTTTTCATCAATAAAATATTTTATATGTCTTAACAGGACGGAAAATAACACCTCTGTACTGATTTTTAAAAACTTTTTGGCACCCAATGTGCTCACACTTTTCGATATTGAAGTTCGTCCCGAATGATGTGGTAATGTCATGTGAAAGACCAAATTGCCAGTGATATTTCATATTGTCCTTTATTGGTCCTTCTGAAACAGTTATTTTATCCTGACCATATTGACGCCACTATGCTCTTCTCTGACTTCCATTCTTCTGCCGGCAAACATTTGGCACCATACTCTCATAAGATGTACTTTTATTTCTCGCTCACTGTAAATATCTTAGACTTGCCTGTCAATTTCGATCAGATTCGTGTTTGGCTCATATAAACCAAGCCACAGAGCGAATTCCCCGCAGGGACCAAATTAAAAGTTTTCTTGCCATTAGATTGTTGACTTCTAAATCCTGGTTGTGCTTTTGGAACATGCTGTATCATTAGCAGTATGTACACACATTATAAATCTAAATTCTCTTAGAGCACGGGAGTATTAAATACATGTTCATGGTAGGAACATTACTTATTGATCCATCTTCGTATATTGCTAGACAGACATGTTTGGTTCAGTTGGTATGGTTCCTATGATGTAAGGTCACAACTAAAAATTTTGAAAGAATGCTATTTAAAAATAACTATCAAAGTGTATTGAAACTTCAAAAGACAGATGTCCTTGTAGGTTTTTAAGAGTTTTGAATTTATATAATATTAAAAGTAGAGTTTCAAAATGTTTTAATGAATCACACATTTTCACATACATGCATATGCAGGAAGATGATTTCTTAATAAATTATGTCCAAAGAAAGGTAAGCTAAAAATAATTTGAAAATTGAATTATTTTATGCATAGAATTATTAATCTTCCACCGTCACTGTCATTAAAATTTTATTATATCACTTTCCAGTGTACACTACTTTCCATTTCCCCCTAACTGTAATTATTATTTTAATTTGCATGTTTTCAAGTAAAATAATCCTACACAATTTTAAAATCATATTTAATGAACCATATGCAGTATANTAATTTGAAAATTGAATTATTTTATGCATAGAATTATTAATCTTCCACCGTCACTGTCATTAAAATTTTATTATATCACTTTCCAGTGTACACTACTTTCCATTTCCCCCTAACTGTAATTATGATTTTAATTTGCATGTTTTCAAGTAAAATAATCCTACACAATTTTAAAATCATATTTAATGAACCATATGCAGTATAAGTATATATTCTTTAGGTATGGCTTAATTGCTAAATAAANTAAGTATATATTCTTTAGGTATGGCTTAATTGCTAAATAAAATACCAACATCTGAAATCTTACTAATATCATTGGTTTCGATTAAGTATATTCTATAACCCTAAAAACGATATGAGTTCTTGTACCAGATGTCACACTCATTCTCGGTCCCTGATCTTAGTTAATAAATACCAAATAATTGGCCATAATGTAATTAAATATGCTATGGACATACTTTGGTGCATGAGAAGCATAGTGATGTCACTGCAAGTGTTGGAAGTAGTTGCCATTAGCATCAATGAATGCCTGCACACACTTTTCCATGTTACAGAAGGTAGTCACCAACACATTAGGAGTCACAGCATCAATTTCCCGCCAAATGCTGTCTTGTAGTTTCATGGCATTCAATTGTTTGCTGTAACAAACTTTATCTTTCAAGATGTCCCACAGGGTTGTCAAAGTCCTTTGGAAATGACGCTGTCTTCAAAGAAGGAAACAGTTTCTCTCATGCTGGCATTGGAAGTGTAGTAAGTGGTACCATCCTGCTGAAAACAGCCAGTATGTAGGTCAATGTCATGCAACTGGTTCAAAAACCTTTGGAAAATCTTTAAAAAGTGTAAATTATAGTCGATCCTTCAGTAGTGCACGCTGAAGTAGTACAAAGTCATGAGGAGATAGTTAATCTGCTTTAACTCCCAGACAAAGCAATCAGATCACAAAAGACGACCATGCTAGAGACCTGAGACAGACAAAAGGAAAACAAAATCCATATAATCTGTATACCGATGCTTGCGTCAAGTGTGACTGTATGCCCGAGTACTTGCGAAATGAATCCCACTGACCGCTGACTATAAATCTTCCCGATAAGTATAGTACAAGGGAAAATCAAGCATGAAACTGGAAACAGTGGAGATGTGTCCTGTTTACGAATGAACCCAGGTTTCGTACTCGTAATGATTCCTGACATGTTTCCATATGTCGAGCACAGGGGAATGAATGCATTATAGCTAACCTCATTGAAGAGGACCATTGTGGAGGTTGCTGCATCTTGGCCAGGCATTATGTAGGGTTCTTGTACACTTCTCCGTGCGATTTATCGCGGCTCTGTAAAAAGGAGAGCAGTTAAGAGATGTTATCTCCCAAAATTACATCGGGAATTTCAGGGATTAAACAGGCGCATTTTTCCACTATATGAATGACAGCATCCCTGTACATTGGGTTACAGTCGAAGGTGACTACCTGTATCTCCACGAAACATCAATGAGCTTCGGATTGCTTTGGGAAAGAGTGGGTTATCTTACCACAAGAACTGTTCGGCAGTCTTGTCCACAGCATGGGGACCCATCGCAATTCATGTGTCGTTTGCCAGTGCGATTGTTTCGAGTTAACACATCTTCAAAAACAATGTAACATCTTGAGACTTTCGTGATTGGCTGGTGCATTTTTGACTAGTCTTTATTATTTGCAGACCAATTACAAACGTTCTCTATCAGTGTGTCAAAATACAGATTGACACGGTGAAATGTGGAACTAGCTTCATGCACACACGACATCCAACAACGAAAGAAAATGTTGTATGACGTGTGTACAGTACGTTGAATGTTGAAAGCAAAGAAGTCAACATTTCCCGCGATAAACCATCTTCTCTACACATTATCTTAACTCGTAACCACATTACTCCTCGTCGGGCGAGTGATAAGGGCCGTGTTGGGTTCTTGTGCTCTATTATTGCCAGACGGACTTTTAACTGCAGGGTAAGCAAACATTTTTCTTGTGCTGTTGAAATATACCGACACAGTTTGCTGTTTGTCATGCAAATTTACTACAATACATTCCTGTTAATTTTTTTATTTGAATGTAAATAAGACTAGGATATTATATATGTAAACTACTGAGAAATAATGAGTTATAATAATTAGAGAAACATGGTTTTATGTCAACAGAATAAATACGAAGTTTATCACATTTTTGAAAACAGGAAATAAAAATTTCAAGTCGACGCTGAGTGTGTCCGTGTGTCTTTTTCTCTATCCTGGCACCTCTCTTAATGAGTCTTTTACCGCAAAAATCGGTGCTCAATTACTGCGTAAGGTTAACATTAACCCTAAAAGCGTAAAAATTTAAGTGATTTAACTCTCCAAACAACGTACATTTTAATATTTCAGATGATAAATCATTCGAATGGAACTATAAAATACAAATTATAAAATATAACACCTTAATATAACATCATAAATGTGAAATTTCACCTTTCATTAACAAACTTAAGATTAACCGAAATTATAAATTTGACAATTCGAAAGAGAGAGAACCCAAACTTTTTTTCCCGATACCTAGCATGTAGGATGTTCTTAATGGTTCCGTTGGAACTTCATAAAAACATAATATTAGTGAAACAATTTTAAACTTATTCGCAACCAACCTAATAACTTTTACTTCATATGCATAATCAATAAATAACGTTTACTGCATTCAAAATGAGAATGTAGTTATTAAAAATATATATTATTTGTTTCTGCAAATAAACTTTTTCGCTGCTATGTTTAAGCAACTGCTCGCCATAATTCGTAAGCCCTATTAAATAATATGCAATAACGTCTGGTAAGGTTTTCACTCAACTTTTTATGCAGCAGAATTATAATCTTATAATTGTGTATTTGTGTGCACGTTAATTTTACTTCCAAACTTTGACAGTTTATGAGCGCGATCACTATTGTAGTATTTATTCACGTGGCATGTACTGTTAAAGCCTAAAAGGTGTAACAAATATCTCACAGCTAAAACTGTAAAATTCTGTGAGATTTTTTTATTTATTGCTTTAAAATCTGGATTAATCTAACCAGCTGATAGACATAAGCAATCATCTTTAAATGTACTTCGTACTGAGAAAATTTTATTCGGTAATGTTACTTACCTTTGAGAAAATAATCGAACTTACTTCTCTTCTGTCAACAGAGGAAGATGAACTCTGAATTCTGTCCGAATCACTTTGTTAAAAGTGTGCAGTTTCAAGAAGCCGCAAGTAGCAAATCTGTAGACTACATGCTACAAATTAAAAACATCGCGACTTGAGAAAAAATGTGTAGTCTTAATAGGAGCACGTGTGAAGGTATTTTCCTCCCAAAAGATGTCAGAAGGACAGAGTTTTCGTATTTTAATTCCAAATCCTCCACCCTCCATGACTCTAAATCCTAAAATAAATTTTTAATGTAGCTATTGTACGGTATCATATTTTTACCTTTAAATTACAGAATGATGGACATTTTTCCAATAACTTTCATTCTTTACACACTGTGCCGTATTAACAACCAATTTGTATGACAATTGCATACTCTGCAATAAAAATGGAATAAAAGTGGTAGTTAGCAGTTTATATTCCTTGAGAAGTTTCGAAATTACATGCTATATTCAGTTGTTTACATGTGACAGTAAATTAACACCTGTGTGGTTAAGTGCTATTTTTTAAATAATAGGTTCAAACAATTTTTATTTCATTTGTACAGCCCATCTCTAAACTCTTTAATATTTTTACGCTATTGCGGACACAGGCCACTTTTATCCAGAATTACTCGATAGGCGGTATAAAATACTGCGTTATTTTAATATATGTGTACTCAAGTGTATGTAAAATTACTGAATTATTGTCATACAATCACACTGGACAAACAGAATAGGACCTTCATAAATATGCATTGTCGTATTATTAGTAATATGTAAAAGTAAGATAATGTTTTAAGCACTATTTTAAGGTCACAATTATCATTTGAAACTATAATGAAAGTACACGCACAGATGCACAGTATTGTTAAAACATTATTATCTGTAGTTCGGAGTTCGGGCGGAAATTTGGTTCCACATTCCCCAACAGACGCCACTTACGCCTCTCTTACCTTTATCAGCACTAATGCAACGACGTTCACCCGCTAGTGCCAGAAGACATATGTCTGGTTTGTACACCCGGGCTCCCAAAACAGTTTCTTTCAGCTATACCGAACTGAAAACTGTTGTGCCGTATTGATTGATGGCTCATGCTTATTGAACTTCAAACCGTTTAGTACATTTTTGAAATGAGATNGGAGGGGGTTACATTGGTAAATACTCCCTTTCGAATTTAATACATCCAAACGAGTGTTTTTAACTTGAAACATAGAACATCCACAGTTCCAGTTTGTCAGTCATAATTTGATTTCTACATCAACTGGTCATTTCAAACAGTATATAATGTTCTTTATGTTACTCGTATTTATTTAGTTATTTCGAAAGGTTGTGTGGATGTCACAGTGCCTGCATTCAGAAAAGGTATCATAGTTCCGAGTAACATAGGGCATGAATGTATTTGCAGCATTCAGTATTACGTTACATAGAATAGTATATTTTTCTTGTATCCTTAGTCTAGTCGGATAAGGGACGTTGAAATTAATTTACTAGTCCATTCCTTAAAAATTTCACTGAATATGAAAAAAACATTTTTCCCAACAACACAATAATTAAACCTGTACTTCATAAAATATATTTCGTTAGAATAACGAAATAATAATTTGTATTTTTTAAGTTACTAAAAAGTGGAAACATCATATAATTTATATTTAATGTACTTTAAAAAACCGACGTTGTGGGTGTCTTATTTTCTAGTAACATCAACACAATATCGTGTGATTCAGGAAAAACTGTTGATCGTGCAACCAGTTGCGCTGACGAAATATTAGTTCCCGTAAAGACAAGCACACATCACCTACTAAACTTGGGGAGGAAGTGAGCTATAAACGAAAATAGCAATAAAGTAAAATCAGACATAATTAAAAAAACTGGCATACTACTTTGTTTTTCTTTTGTATTTTTGTTCGATTTGTTACTTTCAATTCGAAATATTACTCCTTCAAATCGATATATTGTTAACTTTATGTTATACTATAAACATTCAAAACTCGCCTCTTCCAACTGTATTTCTAAGATATTTATGGTTCATTATAGTTTATTTGTNTATACTATAAACATTCAAAACTCGCCTCTTCCAACTGTATTTCTAAGATATTTATGGTTCATTATAGTTTATTTGTTTTATACACGTAGACATTTATTTATTATTCTATAGGTAGTAGTTAAAAATAATATCGATTGCAGAGTACTTACATGNTTTATACACGTAGACATTTATTTATTATTCTATAGGTAGTAGTTAAAAATAATATCGATTGCAGAGTACTTACATGTACTTCTAATTTCTTTGTTAACAAAACTTATCTGATATTAAATTTATTTTTTTATACTCTCTGTTTTATCCAGACGTCCACGCAATATTTTACGAGATTCAATAATTTTGTGGACACATTTTCAGTATTCGCCAGACTTAATATGGCATCAGTTTGCTTGCAGTGTACGTTATTTTATTATGTAAACTCTTATGCATCGTGCGTTTATTGGTATCACAATATCCTACCTGAAAAATTTCACTTTAGGTAAATAATAGAGTTCATTAATAAACTGATAAATTATATTATGCCAGTTTACCCCAGTAATGAATTGAGTCTCTATTCGTACACTTTGAAGTGATTCGGCAAAACGTAGTACACATTGTCAAGTCATCCTCCTGCATTACCTGAAATTGCCTGAGGTCAAACTGCCCGTTGCCAATAAAATATTATNACACATTGTCAAGTCATCCTCCTGCATTACCTGAAATTGCCTGAGGTCAAACTGCCCGTTGCCAATAAAATATTATGCTTCCAAAGAATTTATCTTAGCCAGTATAGAAGCGCACAATTAATTTCATACAACACGATAACCTTGTTACCCATTGTTATGAATAATCAAAAATAATTTCCAAGATTTGCCATTTTACGATGTTCACCTAAATTTCAAATAAATACAAATGAGATTGATCAGTTCAAACTAAGACACAACNATTTGCCATTTTACGATGTTCACCTAAATTTCAAATAAATACAAATGAGATTGATCAGTTCAAACTAAGACACAACAAGATATTACGTATCTTCAGTACCTCTTTAAAATAACATGTTTATTACAAACGTACAGAAATGTGTTATTTCCACAGAGGATAATTTATTGAAATGTTGTTAAAGTAAACAGTGCGTCCGAAATTTGTTTCAGGTGCAGGTGCTGTATTAATTCATTTGTATCTTGGTAACCATATTTACATGGTGGTAATAGCGTTAAGCGTCAACATCATTCAAAAACACTTCAAAGTTGAGTTACTACTGTTTTGTAGAAATTTTTACCAGGCAATGGCGTAAAGCCTGATATATGTAAGAATTAATGCAGAAGGTGATATTAGATATGTCGAAGTAAGAAAAAAGCTCATATCTCATTTGTTGATTATTCTTTCAATAACCATTTCTTCTAATCTTGTGAATTATTACATGACTCGCACATTAACTGCAGAAAAGCCAAAATCTCGTCGGAATTTTATGATTTCACCACGCAGATCAGCTGGGGAGCAACATTACGTGTGCGTACGTTTGGTGNAAAATCTCGTCGGAATTTTATGATTTCACCACGCAGATCAGCTGGGGAGCAACATTACGTGTGCGTACGTTTGGTCAACAAGTCACCGTGTGGAACTACTACGTGGCGAGACAATAAAGTGCTACACATGCAACTGATAAAAGAAGTGACTANAACAAGTCACCGTGTGGAACTACTACGTGGCGAGACAATAAAGTGCTACACATGCAACTGATAAAAGAAGTGACTAAGACATCTTGGTAGAGTAGCTGAGGAGGGTTGAGGGGCGAGAGTGAGTGTTTGAAGTAATCCTAAGCAACTTACTTGCAACCCCCGAGGCGTTAGGGTCTTTGTGCGCGTGCTTCATGTGTTCCATGAGGGCCTCTCCGCCCAGGAAGAGCTTGTGGCAGATGGGGCATGAAGTGGCGTTGGGTCCCCCAATCAGCGCTGCATGTTGCTGCAACACAGGGACACGAAGCTGTAGCTCCTGCGAGACAATCCACACACACCGCATGGACAACTTGTATCAGACAACTACAACTACACACAGTCAGATGAGTGGTACACTAACATGGACACAGCACGTGAACAATTCGACACAGACTCTGGAGGCGAGACGTGAGCGCAGCCTTGGCGCGGCAAACAGCCAGCACGGCTCTTTGGCATAGCTGAGCTGGCGGTCACGGCAACGTGCACACTATATACTGTACGTACATTTCCGTGTCGCTTCGCCCTGCAGCGCCCGTTTTTTCTAAACTGCCCACCATGCTCTACACTCAAAAATTCATTTATTTCCTGGATACACTCGTGTCTAGTTACGTGTTCTTTCCGGCCTTCCAGCTGCACTACACCTGCCAATTTTCTTATAAAAAATATTACTAACTAACTCAACCGTGTTTTCTCTTGGAAAAATCCACAATTAAAGTGCAGCTAAAAAAACCTGAAACCACAACTTTTCTGTGGCCCTGGATTCAAAAAATCTGGAACGTTGGCCTTATAATCATCTTAATATATTTTTAGACCATGTAACTTACATCTAAAGCACAATAGTGGGTACACAGAGGAATATAATTGTGAAAACGGAATATTTGTAAATACTGTACAATGTTTTATCCGGACATTTCTAGAGAATAATGTGATGAGGCTGCGTTTTATGACCAAGGCTGCACTACACTTGAATGAAGGTGCACTATTTTTTTTCTAAAGTCAATACCTCCTGCCTGAGTCACATCAAAGAAACATGCAAAATTTTATTCGATATGTTTACACATTTTGTTGAAAGCACAGTCTTCTCAACAGCATGAATACAAACCATGCCAAAGTTCAGCCCACAAATAAAGACCAATATCTGATTACAAAAGAAAAAATGTATATCAATATCACTTAGATTTTTTAACTAAATCGCAATAAAAATTTGAGTATAATTGCATATAATGGATTACGACACAACTGATAGACAGCAAGTTTCTTTAAGACTGATATAGAATTAATATAATAAACGAGGACAGGGAGATGTAGGTAAACGAAATATTTATATTTACAAAACATTTAACTCTTGCTCTGAACTGAAATGTTATTGGAAAGTACATAACAACAGAAACATCAGAGTGTTAAATGAAGGAAAATTTCAGGAGGTATAATTGCACTATGGTTGGCTAAAAATATCGTTAATAATACGAGAGCATGAATATTAGTTACTGTAAATATTACCAGTACTTGATGTGTTATCAATTCAGAGCTGTGAAATATTTGTTCATTGTGTTCAAGGTTTGAAAATTCCTGAATTTTTAGCGTCATACATTTTCTGTGACAAGTGGAGTAATAATTTGGGAATTTGAATTTTTGGACATACATATAAAACATTTGTAAATTTTTAGAAGCAAATACTAAAAACTCAGTACACTTTACAAGTTGAACCCGAATATAGTTAGATTAATAAACTTGCAGATCACTCCAACACATGTAATCTAAATAAAAAAATGAACTTTTTGTCGGATTTTCTGTAAACATGCACAAATCAGGTAACATACCTGTCACAGCAAGTATTTTTCAAGTCTGGTAGAATATTATATATTGTAATAGAAGATAATTTAAATAACCGAAAAACGACATCAGAGACTTCGTCACCTGCTCTAAGATCTGAGTAATTTGTTGATGGCGTGTATTAATTTACATATTTAGAACGTGTATAACGGTAACTGATTTGCAGATATCAATTAGAGTTTGCAGGAAACTACTTATTATTAATCTGACAGTGGAATTCTGGTTCTTAAAGAGTCACAAAAATGTAACGGAACACATTAATTAAGTTAGGATTTGTGGATGCACCTGGACAGTACTAAACGTACACACCGTTATCAATTTACAAAGACTGCAGCACTTCCTGTAACAAAGGGTACGCTCACTGCACTATTTTATAGTTTGTAATGCCTTAAAGACCGCGTGCCAATCTGTAAGTTTCCCTGCAAGATTTCATGCAAGCTTGCATGGCCACTGGTTTGGATTGCTCTATGGAAAATTTAGTCGACTGCTGGCCATTTTCATGGACTTTTTCGTAATTGGCCGTGTGCAATTTTCAGTGGAAGGTTTCCTACAAGGTTGAAATTTTAGACAACCAGAGAAAGATAGAGAGAGATTGAGAGAGAGGGAGAGAGAGAGAGTGTGTGTGTGTGTTTGTGTGTGTGGTGGAATGTGGTATTAAATGTAGTCGTATATTTGTTTATTTTATTTTGAGAATCAGTGATAAGGCCATTAAACGAGAGTATAGAAAATAATATATATAAAAAGACTTGAAAATGTGGTTTACTGGCACCGCATTATGTGAAAACTATGGTAAACATTCGTGTTTATTTTGATACAAAAAGTTCCAGTCATCGCAACAAAACATTTAGGTTCTTGTGCATTAACCGGGTTCTGTAGAAGCTGTGAGCGAAGTGTGGCCCAATACAACAGTCACAAGAGTAAAATCAAAAGGTATGTGCGCGAGTTTACCTGAGCTGCAGCAAGTATCGTGTGACAGTTTATTCCATGGAGACCTCCATACCTGCTTACATGCAAGCTCGGATAGCAGGTCTCGTAGTAGCTACCGCCACACACGGGCTTTATAAAGGTTGTGTAGTGAAGTCACAGCTCGTGGGTTCGCATGGCGTGGGTTCGTCTGTATATATAGTCTATTCACGGTTTCTTCACACTTTCTCATTCCAACCCTTGAGAAATTGCCCCATGCATGTCGTGTTAGCTTGTTTCCTATATATGCCGCGTATCACAAGTGAGTTATACTTCTGTTAACATAAAAGTATGTTATTTTTGGTTAAAGTAAACATTTGCGTATATTTTATCTATAAAATATAATATTTCATTTACAATTAATATTAATAAAAATAGAGAGAAAATAGGTGTTGGTAATGGCTAGTAATAAATAGGTCTTATGCAAAATATCACTTAACTAATTGCACACAAATGTGGTACACTGTCCCTTTGGTGTAATTTTCTAGACTCGGTTAAGCTTTGTTTGCATGAGGCCTAGGAATAGCCTGAAGGTAGAACTTTAGCCGGTCGTCAGAAAAGTCTGAAGTAAACGTGAATGGACTATAGCAACCGTGTGGGTGCTGGTGAACTGGCATCGACTTCATTTCCGCATTTCTTTACGACGAGCAAGAAGAATGTCTAATCGAGCGGATAATGGCAGCTCAAACCATTTATGTTTATGTCTATGCCTGTACTATTAGAATTTTTTTTAGTTACCCCCCCCCCCTCAACCCAGAAAAACTTAATTTTAAGTCACTTTCCACCAATATTGAAGGGTTTCTGCCTTTTTCCTTCCTGTCGCATGAAACTGTTATCGCATATAATTTCAAGACGCGAGTTGGCAGCAAAAGAACCACAGAGCAGATAAATACCATATAGGCGAAATGGCATGGCATTTGCTTTTATGCCGACGTACCTCTTCTCTGATTGGTTGCGTGAGGCTCTGGGAACGGGCCTTGCGTCTCGTTGGCTGCTGCATACTGCGAAAGGTTCACTATTGGCTGGGCTGTAGGTTACCAGGCTCTGACTTGCGAACGATGTTCCGACATGTAGCTGTTAAGTGACGCCATTTCGGTGGCGCAAGTGGCCGAAGTTCGCAGTACAAGTGGCTGTTTCACCTCTGTATTATTATGTACTCTGTGACAGAAAACTGAGCCATGTGTGTGCACTTCTTCAGCGGTATTTTTTTAGTCCTGATGCGTTTATTTTCTCAGATCGCCAACTCCCTCTGTGGCCAGTAAATGATACGGGATCAGGAGAGTCAGAAATAAGAAGACAGGCCCAGTTATGCGGTACGCAAACTGCTCGTCGTATGGTGGATCGTGTTCTGTGGTCTACACTGAGAACAAGTTTTTGAATCCAATGAAGGTTCGTTTGGCGCAACCAAATGAATTGTTTGTATAGAGACAATGAAATATTTTGTTGCTGAAACCAAAGTATTTTCTTGTTCTTATTTCGTTGCCCCAAACGAATTTTAGGTTGGTGCAACTAAAGATTTATTTTTTCTCTACGTACATTAAACAGTTTCGGATGATGTAAAAATGTTTTTAATTTGGCTGGGTATTTGAACCTAGATCATCTGCACACGCACGAGCGTGACGCCTTAGCAACGTCGGTTGAAATGATCACTGACAAAATCGGGATGTTTTTAAGTATATACATTTTAAAAAATGGACAACGTGCGCGGATAAATATTTCAAGTTTTAAAGCTTTACTCTTTAGTTTTCTGATGAATTTCTTTTATAAGGACGTTTTTACCATTATTAAGCATCAATGATTGCACTAACAAACATTTTTACTGTCCTAATTGTCACAAAAAATACATACTCTAGAGCTGTAATTTCGAACGAAGGTTGGTTGATTAAACCAAAATTTTTTTTTTGAGAGTTCAGTTTCCTTTGGCCTAAGACAGAGATTTTGTTAATTCAAGCGTGTATTTTGTTAGATGAACAAAATTAATTTTGTTGCTTTTAGAGTTTTGTTTACTCAACAAAANACTGTCCTAATTGTCACAAAAAATACATACTCTAGAGCTGTAATTTCGAACGAAGGTTGGTTGATTAAACCAAAAGTTTTTTTTTGAGAGTTCAGTTTCCTTTGGCCTAAGACAGAGATTTAGTTAATTCAAGCGTGTATTTTGTTAGATGAACAAAATTAATTTTGTTGCTTTTAGAGTTTTGTTTACTCAACAAAANGTTAATTCAAGCGTGTATTTTGTTAGATGAACAAAATTAATTTTGTTGCTTTTAGAGTTTTGTTTACTCAACAAAATATTTTGTTGGATCAACTTAACATATTTTTGGCCCTATACAAACAAACATTTTGTTGGCTGTTCTCTCAGTGTAAAAGTATTAATTTTTTGACAAATTGTGACGATATGTTTGCTTACACTAAATATTTGTTTAATAAACTGCAACAACAAAATATTGGTTTGGTACAACCAAAGTTGTTGTAAATAAATTATTTTGTTCTGCTAACAAATTCCTTTCATTTGGAAGAATTCAGGCATAGATGTAACAACAAGATATTGTTTAGCTGAAACAATTGCCACGCAAAAAATATATATTTGGTATACTGAAACCATTATTTTTCTCAGTGCGAAATATCTCGCGAAATGCAAAGCAGAAACCCACTCCACGGGCCAGTGAAAGGGGCCGAGAACACAACGCACCCGATATAGGGCAGTGTAATGCTACGAGTGGTATCTTTTGTCATCTGGCCATCGGACCAAGAGGACATCTGGAGATGGGTGTGTCTGGCCATTGCTAACCGCCGCCTGAATCAGCCTACAGCAACATGGACAAGATAGTGACTCTCCAATTTGGTTTTAATAAAAAAAAAGTGGCATGGAATATTGCTTAGTATAGTTAGCCGGCATCCTGTTATTTCTTTTAAAGCTCCCCCAGGTAATTTTTGCACTTAAATAGTTATTGTGTGAATTTGAATATTAAATAAACCCCCATCTAGTACTGCTGTGCTCTACTAACTATGTGATAAAATTATCTACGCTCCTATAGTCCCCATTAGGTGTGATTTTATCTGAGATACAAATAACACTACGCATGCGAGTTTTCGCCCAACATTTTTTTAACATAGTATCCCGAAATAAAGCCTCGTCTACAATCAACTTGACGCTAAACGTCAAACGCTTTAAGTAACTATAAGAAATATGGCATGTCTATAATTGACGTTTACAGGTGAAACATAAAAGGAGAATAGGTTTTGTGGAGAGGAATATACTGAATTTTACAGGTTATTTATAAAATGAAAGTCTATTTTGCTTTAATTGTTCTTCGTTAAAAAACTAATTCCGATTTCGTAGATACGCTAAATTCTTTTAAATTTTTTTTAATGTAACCTTTTTCATGATTTCGTAAAACTTAACAGAATAAATTTGTATGACAATTGCGAGTCTATCTAGTGGCCAATGTGCATGCTATTTGTTTTCGCTTGTGTGTGACGTCTTAAATTCTAGTTGGTTGGCGTAAAACGTTAAACGCAAAGACATGGAAGTTGGCCAACTTTTAACGCGCTGCGTTTAACTCTTGGCGTCGTGTCGGGTGTAGCAACACATATTATTCAATGTGTATCCATGACTTCATTTAGCGCTTTATGGTAACGCCAAATCAGTTGCGAATGCTTTTGTTTTATATTTTAAACTAACCTATGAGTTTTTTTTCGCAGTTTAAACTAACTTGGGATAGTTGGTAAATGAAAGGCTAGTTTTCACACGCACATATGCAGTTCACTCAGGTACGCCAAAGAAAGGGCAAGCGAAGCAGAGGTGGCTAGTTTTGCCTACTTGGCGTAAACCGTCCCCGTAGTAGCGCGCACCAAAACGGAAAATTTCAACGTAATTTGTGACGCTATGGTTCGATTGTTTCCCAGTAACCGTTTAGTTAGTACTGTTGCCAAGTATGCCTGAGCGTTACCTAATCGAAATCGGCAGTAAAACCCTTTCCTTGTTTGTGGAGGGTCAACAATTAAAAGTTATCTTATAACAACATGCAAAAGAAGTAATGTCATTCTGGAGTAGAGGCGTGCCAAGTTCATTTTAGTGTGCTTCTATGTAAAGCTCGAAAAGCCGCCGTTTTAAAATAACTTAAAAAAACATATTGCACTTAATTAACGAGCATTCGTACGGATAAAAGCAGAAAATCACAACACGGAGGTTATTGTCAGTATACGTGAAACGAATGAATGAAGTTAAAGCTAATTCGCCGTTCAATTGAAATGCGAAAATTCCCGCTATGTCAAAATTAACCACATATTAAATGTCAATTCCGCAAATAATTTTTACGTCAAGGAGAAAAGAATATTTTGAATCACAACTAGGGAACTGAAGGTAAGTTATTGCACTACGATAACTTTTAACGTTACGTTTCAGTTAAACTCATCACGAAAGCTTAACACTTGCAAAAATATACCCAGTCAAAACTTCCTCTTATTTCAGCAGGTTTCTAAAATAAGCTAGGCGTGAAAAGGTTCATCGCCACCAGATATGACAGCGAGGTTTTACGGCAAATATTTGAGTCTGTGAACATACGACTGCGAAAAAATTCGTCATCTAAAAAATTACAAACATTTGCCATTTAAAACCGAAAATTTATTTACAGAGGAAAGCATTAAAAACTCAGTACTATTCGAAGATATAAGAAATAAAAACAGTTCGTTATATCTAGGTTCGTATCTATTAGCCTACCTTGTAAATTAACTGATTTCATTAACCTTTTTCAATGGAAATAAATAGCAGGGTATTTTGGAAGATCTCATCAATTTACTCCAGGTTTTATAAACTTTTTCTCTGCCGAATGAAAGAAAAACCTTTTTCCTTCTCTGTTAACCAGCGCTAAATTATTTACCGGAAACTGAAACTGAAATTTTCGTGCAACAAACAGACGGCAGACAAGAATATACTTTTAAAACGAAGTGAATAATAAATGAATAAAAAATGGAAAGCTCTTGAAAGTAGTAGTTTGACTTTTGTAACTGTGACATGGCATTCGGGTTGTTGCTTTATCGGTGGTAAAAATACGCTTCTAATGTGTAAAAATGCGCATAACTTGATAGCGTACATTGCATTATTTTTTAAAAATAAAATCACATTTACTTTTCGTTTTACTGAAAATAATATGGCAGAAAACGTAACTCTCAAGCAACTGCGTATAGTACTATACTATTACTGAAATTCAAGTTTAATGATGCTGTATACTGTGTCTCAGTACAATACATGGTGTGTAACTGAAGAATCCAAAACAAAAAAAAAACAGCTTCAGGTTATTCACGATAATGCAAGCTGGTATCCTGAAGAAGCACTGTGGTCTAAATAGATGAGAAATTGAAATATTTTCCCCTTAAATGTAGAATAAAATGGTCATTTATAATAGTTTACAAAATATGTATAGCACGGGTTTTGACATGCAAGATGATTATATTCTTTTAAACAGGTTTAGTTGTTAACAGGTTGGGAACATTTCAGAAACCCATCGGTTGGAGCAGGTGCTTACTTTCAATGTTGGACTAACATTGGGTAACCAATAGAAAACAATACTATATTTATTTTAATTGTATATGGAAATTTTATAAATGTGCTGTATATTTTTGATTATGAGTTGAGGCAATGTTAAAAACATAACAGTATATGATTGGTAATTTCGTTTATGTTGGGCTAGTACTGTGTAATAAATATTGTGCCAACACAGTTATATTTAATATTTTTCAAGTGAAAATAATAAATTTCTTTTACTTGACGTCCAGTTGTTTTGTGGTTTATATCCTTTAAAATTAAATGGTACCGGTATACGGTAAGTTGCATTTTGGCGACTACTTTCAACATATATGTACTGCTAGAAATTGTTAGTTATAAGTGTGTTTGGCATGACGCCACAAGGTTGGCACGGCTGGGAATAAGTTGTATTGAAATAGTTAATTTTGCCAATGTGCTTGAACGTTCTTCTATCATTATTTCCAAGCAAAGTTCAAAATGTACTTTTATCCTTTATTTAAAATAGGATTAAATTTAATGTATTCAAAGCAAATTTTTCAATGGGAATTTAAATAGTCTGTGGATCTTAAAAAAGTCAGAGTTGGTTGAATGTTGGATAAAAATTTAATAGATATAACAAATTTATGAAAATATTTATATGGCCGCAATTCTGAAAATAAATTTTTACCTCAGTTAGATCATGAACGTTTAAATGACCAAAGTTAGAAGATTGTAGTTTCTTGACTAGCCTTTTGTATACATTACACGTGTTATCAATATTTCACTAATGTTAAAAAATACACTAAAGTTCTGCTTCGTAAATTGTCGAAACTGGTTGGTATCCAACTATAAATACACAATTACGCAAACCTAAACCCGCTGACATTTCGACGTTGGTCCAACAAAAGTTGTTGCTAGGGTTTTAGTAAGTAGCCGCAACGGTATTTGCATGGAGTCANAAATTGTCGAAACTGGTTGGTATCCAACTATAAATACACAATTACGCAAACCTAAACCCGCTGACATTTCGACGTTTGGCCAACGTTGGTCCAACAAAAGTTGTTGCTAGGGTTTTAGTAAGTAGCCGCAACGGTATTTGCATGGAGTAATTTCGATAGATCATAGAAAACCGAAACCAAGATGGCTGAACCGAAACTCGAAGCCGTTTCCTCCAGAATGCGAGTCAAGTGGGTGGCCACTGCGCTAACTCCATCGGCTTTGAAAATCACTAACTAAATAAATGTGTGGTACAGCGCCATACGGATACGGCTGTGTTTATATCGACCTGGTGATAGGCTTCTGATGGTGCCAGACACTGTCGTAGACAAAATATTTAAATAACGTGTACGTCGACTAGTAACTGCGTACGGTTAGTAGAAAGTAATTGTCAAATCAGAGCTAAACAGAAATAATTAATATGTTAGTATTGTATGTTATAAAAATGAAATAGGCATGTGGCATATTACTTAATTAATGCTCTAACAATTATGGTATTCGTAAAGTTCTATATACCCACTGCCATGCTGACTAATTGAAGAATAAATATTTAAGTCAAGCATGCCATCCTTTCTGTGAAGACTTACTTTATTTAACCCGTGCCACCATTTTCCACTGTAACGTTTAGCGGCACGGTTGTTCGCAAATGGTGGTTTACAAAACCCTTGGTGATCTGCCAACACCGTCCACCCCCCTCCGTTTGCCAGGCTTTCAGCCGATTCATGAAAGCCCATCCCACTGGGTAGTGCCTTCATTATTCCGACCAGTCACAATTTTTCTGGGAATAAATTAAGTACTCAACAGCCATAAGAACTATTGAGGGGTTGCAGGAGGGTGGAAGACCCTTTTTTTTCCATCCGGCTGTGACCCCTCACACAGTAGCAAAAAACAGAGGGGAAGAATTTTTTTTGCGACATCCTTTGCGTTACTGAAAATGGCTACGTGGTTACAATTGTCCCTGATGAAAAGCATTTAGTGCCGGCTTGATGTGCTTTAATAGTAACCGTCACTATAGTATCAATTAATTACTCTTAATCGTCAATATTTGTAATAGTCTGAGCTCAGTGAAGTATAAATGGCTGCTTATAAAGTCGTAATCGTAGAATATATGCTTCCAACGAGGATGTAGTAGGTTTGAATCCCAGTTTAGGAAAATGCACATTTGATAGTAAAGTGTACATTATGATAAACTAGGATGCCATGCGTTAACTTATATCCTTGCAGATGCTATTTTGATTAAAATAATACGTATATAATACACACAAGTGAATATAAATGGTTAAACTATCGAGATGAAGTCTGAGGTTGCCTAGTGTGGGAAAACGTGCAAAATTAAGGGGGGAGGAGGGGAAAGTTTCTTGCCTTGCTAGCAACTTTGTCGTTTATCACATACTTTGTGTCAATTATATATATTTATAACTTTTTGACTGATTAATATCGAGGCTTTCATATCAGTTTGTCATAGACACCAAGGAAATACCAGGCAGTTGCAAAAATCCGTCCGTAATATTAATGTAAACCTTTAATAGTGAGAGAGCTAAAACGGTATTCCAGAAACAGATGAGACAAATCATGTTCTAGACTAGTGTGCATAGTCAACTTGTTATAAAGCGGAGCATGTAGAAGTGAAGGCAGTGCTTCCAGGGCCCTTCAACATAAAGGTTTCGGAGGCAGCGATACAATCCCGAGCACACGGACAATATCTAAAGTAGGGGGATATTACTAGCAGTTTGTTCGTATCTTGAAGATCTCTATTCCATAAAACACTGGCCAGAAAATGTGTAACTTGATGTCATGTTGTTTCCGATATTTTTCAAACGCGCTGCTTATAAAGTCAGTTTTCACGAGTGCGTGTCTTCTATAACTAGACTATAATCTCGAGCGAGGAAGCGCAGTGGTTTAATAACTCGAATCGGATTCGGGAGACACCGGGTTTGATCCGCGGTCCGGCCACCCTGATTTTGGTTTGCCAGGGTTTCCCGAAGTCACTCCAAGCGAATGCTGTGATGATTCCTCTATATAGGCCATGGAAGATCCCTCCCCACTTCCTAAATAAGTAGTGTTCCCTTACTAGGGCTTTACGCCGCTCGGGGCACCTAAGAAACCACAAAATGAAATAATCAATTCTTTGAAATCATTTTCTCGTAAGTACATTATTTTCCGATATGTTTCCGTGCTCACGAGCATTGATTACTGACTGAGCACGCCGCCTGCAGCAGTAGAGGCTATGTGTACAATTATATCTTCTGGTCCGAGTGTATGTTTTATTACTGAAACCGGAAACATTTCCGAACGTTCTGCATAGGACTACAGAATTGTTATAATAGTTATTATTTATTTAAAAGTGATATTTAGACCCCGCCGCATATAAACTATGCTTTGGCCCAAGGTGTACGCCACGTTTGCTTGTGTCCGATTACAATTCTTCTGTCAAATTTACTTACACGACGCAGAGAAAAGCTAATGTGTATGTTTCCATGACCCAGAAATTCTTACAGTTTTCCCGTATTGTTGAAGAGTTCGACGTGTTACCCTTTGTCACAAATATAATTGTGCTATATTTCTAGAAATTGTAGGTGCAAGTGGAAGGAATATTTCATCTAGCAGGAGAACGATAATTTTGGGGCTAACAGGGGTGGAAAACGCTCCGTGTTGGTGGTGAATTCTCAGGTTCGACAACTGAAAATACGTATGGGACACAAAAGAGATAACACCTATTTCGTTATTACAGAGATTAGTCCCAAATACATATACACATAATGAACCTGGTTTACGTAAGTAATAAACTGCTCGTTACCACAAATATTTCCGTCAGTTGAGTTGTTGATAGGTTTTGTCTGGCGCTTAAGAGTACATGGGAGGCAAGATTATTTTTTTGCGTACGAGGCCCAGCGATAGGAGCGACAATAACACGCTCGCCCAGCGCACCATCGCTTTACGCGCAAGGCGCTGAACCAGCGTGCAGAGCATCCGTCGTTACGCTTTCCTGTGCAAATTAGATCGGTAAAAGTGGGATTTTATTGCACGCGATGAAAGTTCATAGATTAAAGTACGACTCTACCGATTTGCTTTTCTCGTACCTCTTGAGGGAACTGTGCATGCCAGATAAAAAAATAAGCTTTTCCCCCATCGTCACGATTGTTTTTCTTTCAAATACAGCTAATGTGATAAAAACGTAAATTTTTGGGCTTCAACAATTGTTCCGTTTATCTTTTATGGCAAAAATTCGTGTACCCAGGGTATTTATTTTCTGAGATAAACGTAAACGCGCAAACAACGAATCTACAGAAATAATGCCCGGACTACTAGCTTTGAACAGCGAGGTTTTGAACCCTGATGAGTGTGAAGTAAGATGAAGTTGGATCAGTGGTGGAACGCAAGGTCGAGTGTAACGGGAGCGCCCCGAGAAAACCTGCAGTACACGGTGAACTTGGCGGGAATCGAACCCACTACGACTTGGTGGGAGTCTTGAGCGGCCATTCCACTGGCGCGTGTTTGTTGAGATATTTGGGCAGCTCTTAAAAACGAGTTCTTGAGAGCCGATGAGGGTGAAATGAGCTGAGAATGGAGCAGCCCCGGAGAGCAAGAACGGGGGAAACGGGAGATTGCGAGAAAACTCACCGTTCAGTGGCATCGTCCGGCACGATTCCCACATGCGAAAATCTGGGAGTGACCCGGCCGGGGATTGAACCAGGTTCGCCTTGGTGGGAGGCGGGTGGGCTAACCGCTCAGCCGCCACGGCCTCTCAAGCCTGTGGGGTCCTTCGAGACGATGCGCGGCAACTGTTTCCACTGCCCCGTCCCTTTCCACTCCGAACACTGGTTGCTGAGTCAACCTCTTTGATATCCGCGCACGCGGGCGAGGAGGAACACCTCAAGACGGATCGCCCCTAAAAATACTTCAGACACCAAGAAAGGGTTTACCACTGCCCACAGTTTGACAAACACCCCAACTGAGACGTCAAGTATGACGAAAACGAAGCAGTAAAAAGGCGCTTTATAGTGAATTCTCGGTAACTTCCAACTTTTCTGAAGCCCCTCTAATTTTTTACTTTCAAGCTATTCCTCCGCATTGTAAAAACAACGCCTAAAAATAACACCAATGGGACCACGCATCGCATTCATGGGCACTCAGCTTAATAATATTACGCATGAAAACCTACCTATACCTTACTAGACATCACCAACACTCCTATTTTATCTCTGTTTATATTAATTTTGATTATAAATTTCATATTATAATTTATAGATAAAACATAAGTAAAAGTTTTATTTAAACAAAAATTAGATACTTGGCATATAGGCTATAGTAAACAACTAAACACGTCATACACTGTAAAAAAATGATGTAATTTTCCACTAAATATATGTGGCAGCACTGTCCCCACTGACATTGGTGTAATTTTACACCTACATATGTCAAAGTTTTTTACTCTACGTCCAAGGAAATTCATCGCACAAATTAGTCAAATAACATTTACTTTGTACAACTAACTTTACATAGAATGGTGTAAAATTACTATTACTATGTAGCAGGAAATAAACTGCAACATTTGTGTATTTTCTCTCCACGGCAAGTAAATTTACACAGACATCGCAATTGTCATTTCACCACTGTGTATGTTTGTTTTCTCACTAAAAGAACTGTAAAAACGCAGATTTACTGTATTTGTTATTACACAATTTCTGTACATTTTTCACTGTTTTACTAAACAATTGTACCGTCAGCATATGTTCTTTTACAACTACGTCATATTAATTCGAATACTTTGTATGTCTATTTCTATAATTTTCATCGTCAATTTACTACGTTTTGTAACGTGAAAGTTTAATAGAGTTATAAAATTTATCTCTAAAATGTGGGTAACAATTGACTTCACGATATTTTTTTCCTAACCTACTCTAAAACTAAGTGTTGTGTGTGAGACCACGGTAGGAACGGGAGTTAATTAAATCTCAGGGCTAAGACCCATATGCCTACAAGGGAAGGAAATCATGCAAGGAGACATGCATCGCGGCAGCAAGGGATTGGGCTGCCATGGCCACGATTCGGCCATGAAATCTTAGTGTACTTATAGCTAAACTACTATACTAGGAAGAGAAAGGGAAAAACCGGCATAGACACCGTAAAAGCTCATTCGACAAGAAAGAATTAAAATTTGTTGCATGCATTATCAGAAAATGCTACAGGAGACAGGTGGGTGGAAACAATGCTGTTTATTAATATGTAGAGGAAATACTAGTAGAGAGAGGGCGGACATCTTTCTTTGAACTTCAATTCACGCTGGCTTAATAAGAGTGGTGTTCATATAGAATAGGCAGTTATATACAAAATCCAGCTTATTCCATCAGCGGGAGTTAAGTTTTCTTATTGAATACACAAAAGGAGTTCGAAGTAGTTCTACTCCATACCGCTAGATCGCATGTTTTAAAGAAATACTTGTAGTTATATTTGAATTCACAGGAACATTAGTGTAAAACTACAAATACTATACTCGTTTTAGCAAATTACACATAAAAATGTAAATTTACCGAAAATGTGTAATGTGATGCAAGTTTACACACACACACGGTCATTGTAAACTTACACAATTAATGATGTACAACTATACTGACATAGGTGTTCATACGACTATGTATCATTAAAAATACATACTTTAAGGTTTAACAGCGAGTGGGCGAATTTTGACACGTACTTCAAACTGTGTAAATTAACACCAAATTGTGTATTAAGCCATGCATTCATGCATTTTCACTAAAGACATGTAGTATCGCTTGGATTATTCAGAACATTTGTGCAAAATTACACGTACTGTAGTTTTTTTTACAAATAACACAAACAAAATGTAAAATAACAAAAAAAAATGTATGTGTAAATGTACACTTATTTTTTANTTTTTTTTACAAATAACACAAACAAAATGTAAAATAACAAAAAAAAATGTATGTGTAAATGTACACTTATTTTTTACAGTGTACATCGGGGTCATTTTTCAAAGGTTTGATTCAAAAAGTGCTAAGAAACTGCGAATAGACTATACTATGATTACCATTGATATTGGCTTGTCGACATGCCGGCGTGGAGTTCGTTTATGGAGCTGCTATATGTTGCCCTTGCGTATGAGAAAGCACGTAGAATTGCAAGTGAAGCAGACAGGCTGTATCGGATACGCCACCAAAACAAACGACATTCGATACATAGAATTAATCCATGACTGAAGTGGCACTCTTGTAGTGACAAAGTTTCACATTAGGACCAGACGATGAGGTGCACACATCCAGGTTCGAACAGGCAGCGTTGGAGAGTTGGAGGCGAACGTGGGAATAACAATGACGGCCATTGCATGCGAAATACATTGAATAGCCAAAAAAAAAACTGGTATACCTGCCTAATATCGTGTAGGGCCCCCATCAGCACGCAGAAGTGCCACAAGACGACGTGGCATGGACTCGACTAATGTCTGAAGGTATGCAGGAGGCAATTCACACCATGAATCCTGCAGGGCAGTCCACAAATCCATAGGAGTGTGAGGCGGTGGAGATCTCTTCTGAACAGCAATTTGCAAGGCATCCCAGATATACTCAATAATGCTCATGTCTGGTGATTTAGATGACGAATGGAAGTGTCTCAAGTCAGAAGAGTGTTCCTGGAGCCACTCGGTAGCAACTCTCGACGTGTGAAGTGTCGCATTGGCCTGCTGGAATTATCCACGTCCGTCGGAATGCACAATGTACATGAATGGGTGAAGGTGATCGGACAGGATGCTTACGTATCTGTCACCTGTCAGAGTCGTATCTAGACGAATCAGGGGTCCCATTTCACGCCAACTGCACACGCTCCATACCATGACAGAGCCTCCACCAGCTTGAACAGTCCCCTGTTGACATGTAGGGCCGATGGATTCATGAGGATGTCTCCATACCCGTACACGTCCATCCGCACGATACAATTGGAAACGAGACTCGTCAGACCAGGCAACCTGTTTCCAGTCATCAACAGTACAATAGCGGTGTTGGCGGGCCCAGGCGAGGCGTAAAGAGTGGTGTCGTGCAGTCAACAATGGTACACAAGTGGGCCTTCGGCTCCGAAAGCCCATATCAATGATGGTCCGTTGAATAGTTCGCTTGCTGGCACTTGTTGATGCCCCAGCACTGAAATCTGCGGCAATTTGAGAAAGGGTTGCACGTCTGTCACGTTTAATGATTCACGTCCGTCGTCGTTTGTCCCGTTCGTTCACGATATTTTTCCGGCCACAGCGATGTCAAAGATTTGATGTTTTACCAGATTCCCGATATTCACGGTACACTCATGAAATGGTCGTACGCGAAAATCCAACTTGTATTGCTACCTCGGAGATGCTATGTCCCACCTATCGTGCGCCGACTACAACAACACGTTCAAACTCACTTAAATATTGATAACCCTCCATTGTAGCAGCAGTAACCGATCTAGCAACTTTGGCAGACGCTTGTTGTCTTATATAGGTGCTGCCGACCGCATCGCGGCACTCTGTTTGGTTCCATACCTATGTAATGTGCATACGCACGTCTATACTATTTTTTTTGCTCTTCAGTGTATGTGTTGGTCATGTGGCAGTGTGGAACGTCCTGTGAGTGGTTACTGCACCCATGTAGCTTACTTAAGGTGCAGACACTGGTTCTTGTGAACTTCGTAAATCATCTGGGGTTATGCAGATGGAATTTGCAACGGTGTTATGAAGATGGCAACTTCCTTGCACGGATCGTTTTTACGCGCAATTGTTTTTCAACATCCCCAGCGTTGACACTATTATTTTATTGCTGGAAAATATGTAGGAAGGTTTAGTGCAGAGCCCTTGAGTAGTTTTGTATGTATCTTATGAGTATAATTTGATCTACAGAGTTTTCAGAAAGACTTTTTTGCAATTTTGTAATTAGGCAGGCGCGCATGTAATAGAACGAGTGTGTGAGTTCATGTGAATGCACGTGACTGCGAGCAAATTTCTAAATACTTACTGACNGCGCATGTAATAGAACGAGTGTGTGAGTTCATGTGAATGCACGTGACTGCGAGCAAATTTCTAAATACTTACTGACGTGAGTGGCTACGTTCATTGGTAACATTGTAGTGAATGTACCTATGAATAGATCAATTGGAACATCAGTTTTATATATACACATGCGAGTCGATTTGTATGTTATAAAACACACACACACACTCTCTCTCTCTCTCTCTCTCACATATGTGTGTGTGTGCGCGCGCGCGTGTGTTTGTGAGTGTTACTTGGTAAGCTTCNCTCTCTCTCTCTCTCTCTCACATATGTGTGTGTGTGCGCGCGCGCGTGTGTTTGTGAGTGTTACTTGGTAAGCTTCAAACTTTCTGGTCGAAAGTTAAACTCGAATGGAGTCAGAATATTTTATTGCTATACGTAAAAATAAAATGGAAAAAATTGCTATAAACATATGACAATACCATATGACAATGTCATATAGTTAGACAGAAGCCAATAAGCGATGCATCTCGTTTAGATATAATTTACGAGTTCTCGAGCCACACCACATACTTCGGAATCTATTCAGGATCTATGTGACTTTAAGAAAAAAACCTTCGTGCTTACTTCACTGCGAGCCAGAATGTTCCAGGATGGGAAATAATAAAAGTTAACAGAATAGCGTAGATTGCAAATTTTACTCAGTTAGTGCAAGGAGAAGAAAAACTATTAAAAATTCAAATTGCTTTCGCTTTTATCGTTTGTTAAAGTATAAATTGTCTATTTCACGTTTCCTTTTCAGCGAAAATTGCATCTTTGCTCCTTTTCTCCTTCATGTTTTCAAGAATATTACACCTGGTGCTCTTTATTACACTCTTTTTATTTGTTTTCATTCTCTAGCTTTTCCCATTCTTATTTACATCTTGTCGGTCGAAAACTCATCTCAACAGTTTTGTCTTACTTTATGAAGAAAATACCTCATTTCAAGAAAAAAAATTTTTTTTCATTTTATAATTTCTGGCTTTTCCAAAATGCGTCTTGTGAGTAAACTCAGAAATAATAATATATTATTCGGAAAGTTTTCAAATAGGTAACTGTTACTTTTAATAAGCAGTAAATGGGATTTAGAAATTGTTATTTTTCCCTGCTATTTCTGACAAATAGATTGTGAGAGCGTGAATAATTTTCTTTACTTCAAGTGTCAATGCAAACGTTCCTTGCAATGGCTAATTTTGTAACCTTGGGGGGAAGAAGTTAAACAAGTCATATTTTTCTTTGTGTCATTATTATGAATTTTCGAGCCATATTTACCTATCAAACACTTTCTATTATTCTTGTTGCAAATAATGGCAACTCTATCTTTGATGGGATACACATATGTTGTTCATTTCAGTGTACCCAAAAATGGTCGTGTCACCATAAACGGTGATTTCTTCCCCCACGTAGACAAACTCAGAAAGTAAGGCATTAGCAAATTATTTGTTTTTGTACCTCTGAAATAAATGTGATATTCTAACAGTTTGTCTGAAATAATGGTACAATTATGGCAACAGTCGATAATATTTGGTAATAACTGTTTTAATTTTGGCTGTCATTATATAGTGCGAAATGTAACTGTGCCGTTGCAACTAGTTCTGACGTGTGGATAACTTGGTTAACCAAAATAATATGATCTCAAAATATCTAGATAACTTAAATTTATCCGAATTTAAGGTATACTAGCAAAGCATTTATTCCTTAAATTTCTCTCGCCTGGGATTAAACCAAGAATATTCATTTAAGTGCCTAGTATTTTAGGCATGCCTGTTGGTGGCTGGTACGTAATTTAGTACCGTATCTTTCAGAGTAATTGTCCACTGTTAATAGAAATGCGAAAATAATAAATTAGGTATTACCATGTTCTAGGAGTCCTACAAATTTACGTTTATCGTATTCATAACATCATTTTAAATTACAGTATTCTATTAAAATATTCGTTTGACTTAACGATTTATAAATATTTAATATATTTACAGATATGGCTAATTACAATCCAGGAGAATTAATATCATAGAAACCGGAAGGTATGAGTTTGTAATGAAACATCTCAAATACTGTCACTTAATAATTAAACATGTTTGAAATTTTTTTTTTGTCTTTTAACTGGCACCTAAGTTTGCGTCTATCTGCTGTGCAAAACTTAAGGAATATCTACACACAAACCGTGGTAAGAAAAATATAAACATATTGGTGTAAAAATTTAGCAATCATTATTTCCAGAAAGTTTCTAAATTAATATTTAATTCTTATAAAACATTTTACGAACTCCACCATTTTAATTGTGCTCTTGCCCCAAGGAGATTGAAAAAAATGTCATATTCTGCCTAAGTAAGTTTTTTTCATGTTTCCCTATAAAAATGTTTTAATATTAAAAAATACTATCGGGAAAAATCCTAATCTTTTATAAGTACATCGCAGCATTATCGTTAGTGATATTTGTCCATGAACTAGTTGTTATGATAACCTGTATTAAGTATTTACAAACACTTACGAAGTATGAATGAAAAAGCTGGGACCTGCTGTTTGGGAATGACACACACAAATGTTAACGTGTAAGTATGTCTACTAAACAGTTAATTTTAGAAGTCACTGGGTGACCTGTTCGTCGTTCTATGCAGTGTATATACGAATGTATTGAAGTTACAGCATGCAATTTTTCCCATGACAGTGTTTGTTTGGAAAGTGAACGTTGCAAGGAATTGTTGTGTTGATTTGGCTTCCATTTTGTCATGCCAAGATTTTGTTCGCGAGGTATTCAGCAATACGTGTCATGAAAGCAGAAAGAGTGAATTCATATAAACTTTCTCCACTACGCATGCGAAAATCGCTTGCTCAATTAGATTTCAACAGTTTTAAGTATCTCGAAATTATTCCTGTCTACTCCTCAGAAACACACTGAACGAATACGTACGTTAGGCATTCATGTGTGTTAAGTTTTAAACCCACTATTTTTCACACAATGAAAAAATGTGGTTATATATTAATGACGTATTCAAAAGTGTTTTTTAAAAGAATCTAGCTTCTAGTATTTAATTATGTTTTAATTATTGGGACAATATATGACATATTAAATGTAAATGTTGCTGACGGAAGGGGACCAAAAAAAATGTTGCACTTATGTAAAAGAGGAAAACACTGATTTAAATTTTAATTCGGTGATTATATTTATTCTACTCAAACTAAAAGCTTACCAATACCTAACATACGTATACCGGAGGTATGAGTGTATATTTTAAGTGAATAATGGTCGCGATATATAGGAAGATACTGGGTTTTAAAATAATCTATTCACTTGGATCGTTATTCTCCAGAATTACAGTTAGCCTTTACTAAGGTGTCAAAACAGTAGTATTTGCAAACTGAGTGTGAGGTCTTGAGAGCCTATGAGGGTGAAGCGAGGTGAGTATGGAGCAGCGCAGGAATGAAAAGGCGGGAGAAACGTGAGATCCTCTAGAAAACCTGCCGACCAGAGGAATCGTCCGGCACGATTCCCACTTACGAAAATACGGGAGTGGCCGGCCGGGGACTGAACCCGGTCCACCTTGGGGCGATTCTCTATTGACTGCATAGTTGGAATGGCACATTCTTGGAAAAACTGTACTTGTTTTTTGTGATAATGAATATATTTATTGAGATTTTCTATAACATATGTTTATACAGCAAAATATGCAAAAAAAAAAAAATATTAGTTACAAGATTTGGATGAAAATTCCAAAGGTGTATTTTTGATCGATAAGGCTTGTATGTCCCAGTTTTGGTTTATTGGGTACATTATTTAGAAAGGTAAATGGTTGAATACGCAGAGTGATACAGTCGCACATTAGAGGCACACGCGCGCAAGGAGATAATTCAGCATTGCACACCAGTGCCAAAGACCATGAAGCGCACAAACTGAATTGAACCAACTTAATATTGCTGAAATGTAAATTTTCATTAAATAACTTGTTTGCGTCGGAGCACAACTCAAATAACAATCGTTGAGATTGAAGCGGGCTACCTGTTATTACGCAGTAAAACAGAAAATATGCATGATGAGTGACGTACTCGCAACATTATTTCTCAATGTGTTGTTATTGCAAATGAATTAGTTTTCATTTGTACGTTACGAAAAAAAAAAATTCTTTGATTCTGACATACCACCATGAGAAATAAACATGGAAAGGAGTATTTATTTGCTTCAAGTGATATCACACGAATATTAGAAAAGTTGAATGTTATGTGTCGCAAGCATTCAATAATAAATCTTTCGTTATTGAGGTTTGTATTTTTACAGAATTGTTTCATTATCGCTAAGTTTTTAAATTTATTTTACGTGGATGATTGTTGCCTATTATGGAACGTGGTTGTATCCTGCTACGAGCGTTATGATTTTGGTCTTACTTCAGCATAAAATAAGAAAAAACGTTGTGATAAAAATTATATAAACTATTATCTGTCACCGAAAATTTTTTCACTGTCGTTTTTCTTTGCGGTTATATGTTAATAAGTAAACCAATAGTAAAAATGATAGCTATCTTTTAGAGATACGTGAATTTATTTTAACGGTAGAGTAAAGAAAGATTCCAATTATGCCGACGTCCACTTGCTGGCATCTAAGAAATTGTGCAAACATTGGCATATGGTCAGCTATTTAATTTCCATAGAAATTACCCACCAGGTGAGACATAGGCCTTTAGCTTCATTTAATTTTTTGTAAGTTGTGCCTCCTGGACACTCTTTAGCACAGTCTGTGGGGTCGTTAATAAACCATCCAAGATATGAAACAGTAACGCATGTACGACATCACACCGAGAGAAATTTGGTTTCCCAATACCAAACAAATTTATTTGAAGAGTATTTGCTTACACTGAAAAAATATTATGTTGAATCAACTATTCTGCTATTGCTTCAAACATCTACATTTGTTCCCTTGAAACTAATATAGCATTTAAATATAATTTGTTGAGCAGAATATTTGTTTGATTGTTACGGCATCATCTACGTGTATTTCGTAAGCACAACTAATTAACAAGGATTTCCTGATAACTAATGAACCTACTTTCGTCTACATGGTTGCAAATAAATTTTAGTAAAATTCTTGAAAGCTTAGATGGTAGGCAGGCATTGACGTCTCATTGACAGCAATATCATAAGATATAAAACCAGAAACATGTGAAACAGTGCAAAGACAATTAAAATACACGAGTGACTGACCCGGGATTCAAATTCAGAAAAACTCGTAAAATTAAGTTAGCGTGCATTCAACTGCATCACGGAGGTAGGATTCGGATCATCAACTTCAGATGTAATCGGTCTAATGATTTAAAAGATAGGGTTCACTAACTTGAAATATTTACTTGGCCATCTTTTTGAAAATAAGTATCTGAGCCAGTAAAACATATAAGTTTATATGGCCTACTATTACGTTACTTGTGTGAAAAATTTGATGGAAATCAATTGATTGGTCTCCAAAATATGGTATAAAACCTTAGTTTCTTAGTTGCTTAAAAAGAGGCTCTGTACACGATGTTTGTAATATATTATGTTATCATAAAAAGTTTGATTGAAATTGTTTAATTGTTAAATAGATATTCCAAACATATAACAATATTTATATGGCCGCCATTTTTAAATTGCCTGACCCCATTTAAATCATGTAACTATACTTGGCCTTCTGCAGGTGTGCAAAATTTTGTGGAAATTAGTCGAATTATTCAGCAAATATGACAAAATGTTCAGTTTACTCACCTGACACTACTTTGCAAAAAAATCCAGCAAAGGAGGATATATGTATACATATGAGTTGATTGGTCCTCGACACATGGAACAAAACCTCCAATAATCATGCGACGATCTTAATAAATGGAAAGCAAAAAGTTTATATATTAACACATTCGATTATTGTCGTATATAAAATATGGGTAGAAAGTTAAATTTAAACCTGTTACATAGTTTCATAGATACAGCACACTAATCTAAAATGTTTGTATACGCCCCATTCAGAAAATAAGAGACTCACATACTTAAAACATATAAATTAATATAGTCTACCACAGTACAACTTCTTAAACGAATTTGAAAAAAAAATTGGTTGAGTGTTTTCGAAGATACGGCATAAAATCTATATTATTTCATGCTATCTTACAAAATGGCGGAGAAATGAGGCTTTCCATTGACAATTTTGATGGATACAACAGATACTGTCAGCATATAAAATTTGTTTTGCAGTTTCGTAGATAAATAATCGGAGCGAAAATGTTTATATCAGTTTACATAGCCTGCCATAGTGCTAATTGTTTGCCAAATTCGGTAGAAATCGGATTTTTTTTTGGAAATCACATTATTTTAATTTTTCAAGTGATACTATCTTAAGAAATGGATGACAAAAGAGATTTTGTGTACACATTTGATTGTTATAATACATAGGTACAGCCATCATACAAAATTTCGTTGGAATTAATTACATGGTTTCATCGATATAACATACAAAACTAAAATGACTATATGGCAGCCATTTTTAAAATAAGTGTCTGACATACGTTTAACATATCAGTTAACATTGCTTACCGCAGTACTTCATGTTTGCCATATTTGGTAGGAATCGGAAATTTTTTCCTGAGATATGACATAAAACTTTATTTATTCGTGTGGCACTATCTTACAAAATGGAGGACAAAAGAGGCCCCGTGTGGACATATTTCGTGTTTGTCATATATACTCCCAGTATACAAAGTTAAGTTGGAATTGATTGAATATTTTCGAAGATATAGCATACTATGCTAAAATATATATATGGCCGCCATTTTGAAAATAGGTATCTGATATACTTGAAACATATTGGTATACATCAACAATTGTAGTACTACTTGACTGCCAAATTCGATAGAAATATGTAAATTTTTTCTCAAAAAATTACACAAAAACTTAATTAATTAATGTATTGCTATCTTAAAAAATGGCGGACAACGTTTTGTTTCTGGTTTGATTGATGCTTGTAATATATACTGTAAGCGTACAAAATTTGGTTGAAATTGTACAAACGGAATGGTAGTATTACCATATAAACCAAAAATATTTGTATGACCGTTATTTTGAAAGAAGTGTCTAATTTAGTTCAATTACTGTCATTTATGTAGGCAATCATAGCATTACTTACGTGCCAAATTTGGTGAAAATAGGTTGAGTAGTTTTCGATATATAATGTAAATGTTTTATTTTTAATGTAGTGCTATCTTTCAAAATGGCGGACCAGCAACAACATATTCTCTCCTGAATTTAATGGTTACAGATTGCGCAGGCAGTATACAAACTTTGGTGTAAAACGGTTGAATGGTTTTCGAGATATGACATATCGTCCTAAAATTTAAAATGTCCGCAATTTTAAAAGTAAGTGCCCGACGTGGTCAAAAAAATTAAAAGTCAGGTTTACTTACTTAGTTTTATATGCGCACTGAGTTTAGTGAAATTCGGTTAACGCGTTCAAAAATTGAAGGGGAGGGGAGACACACGCACGGACTCAAACAGACACACACGCACACACACATACACACAGAGACACACAGACAGTAAAGTGATCTCATAAATTTTTCTGTCCTTCGGAAAGTAGGCTAAAAATACGTTGAACTAATCAGTTTGGTTGACGTAAACGTTATAAATATCATCACAAATTAAATTAATCATTCTTTGGTGAAGAATAAGAATTTAATTAGCTGAAACAATATGATGTTTCTAGTATTACAGAATATGTGGCTACAACGAAATCAGCTTGGTCCAGAACCAATGTTTATTTGGTTGGCTGTACGGTAACAGAGTAATTTGATTGACTTTGTTCGAAATTATAGCTCGGGAATTTTCTTACAATTTCTGTTAAAATTAAGCTGGACTCATAATAGTCTGTAGCAACTGTCAGTCGTCAGTCCGTCTGGCGGTCATGTGATCGTCAACCATTCGCAGGGCAACTTTTTTTCCATCCGTTCGTCAAATGTTTACCAAACTTTAACTTTCGACGGACGCACGGATGAGCCACCGCATTGTGGCGATATTCCTCAGACGTGACTTTGAAATAAAATGCAATGCGGTGGGTCTGTGTTTATTCATCTTTAGTAATGCAGTTATCATATGAAAATGTATAAATATAAAAATAAATAATTTTTGTAAAAAAAATTATTTCCTCACTTTGTTCCTCTCCTGAAAACGAATCTCCAACCAACATATATCTCCAACCAAAGAAAGATCGCGATGTTAATTTGTTACACTGAGAATTTTTCGTACGCAAGGATCGACGGATGACGGATTTTTGTGAACCACTCATAACTGCCGGACGGACGGACGACTGATGAATGCGACTGACTATTCTGTGGCCACCCTTAGGATGGTATCAGTGTTAGTTGGCGTATTTATTGATGCTATGTTTAACAATGGTACAAACAGCCCCAATGACATAATTTCAAAAGAAAACAAAGAAAGTAAACTATATCAAAAGTAAAATATACGTACTTTGCTAACAGTCACCATGGTAGAGGCTACAAGTCTTCCCGGTTCGAACCTCGGTCCTGCTTCTAATTATTTTTATAACAACCGAAACTCAAATATACGTACTGCCATATAAATCTTTAGCTGCGCCGAGGAGACGCGGTGGTCTAGTGTTCAGACAACTCGCCTCCAAAGACGCGAACCGGGTTCGATTCCCGGCGGAATCGCTCCCAGATTTTGGCATGTGGGAATTTTGCCGGACGATGCCGCTGACCGGCGGGTTTTCTCGCGGATCTCTCGTTTCTTCCATTCTTGCATTCCGGCGCTGCTCCACACTGAACTCACTTAACCCTCGTCGGCTTTAAAGACCTCGCTGCTAAGAGCCACCTAAATCTCTCCACCGTAGCCTCAACCAGATCTTACACGTTTGGTGCAATTTAATAAGGTCCGAAGAATAGTACGATGTCAATAACAACAGCACATTTAATTGCCCTTATCCAAGCAGTTAATTTGTTAGCTCCGAGCGACATTTGTTCAATTCAACGAAAGCTTTATCTAAGTGCAGGGATGTAGAAGGAAATCCGCGCAAGTCCGAAGGTTT